>JBCNYG010000003.1:26636229-26650128 GCA_039654305.1 Porochilus rendahli | reverse complement strand
CACACACACACACACACACACACACACACACACACACACACACACACACACACACACACACACACACACAATTAAAACTAAGCCCACGAGCCTTTACTGATCGAGAAATACCTCTACACATTTATTCTTTTTAGAAATGTGAGAATGTGTAAATATACATGCATGTAAATTATGAGGCAGCATAGGAGCATATGTGTGTGTTGGTTTGTTTGTTTGTTTACCTGCCATTAACTTGGTTCCTGAGGAAGTTGTCTCTATATGGAGATGCCCATGTCCCCAGGTTCTCGATCCACATGGACACCTCGTCAATTGTCCATGCTTCCAGTGGCTTCTTCACCAAACGCTCCACCTTCAGATCTCCTGCACCCCAATAATACACCAGAAATACCACCTACCATTTACACATACACCCACCCACACACACACACACACACACACACACACACTACACATCATTATCTTCACAGTCATCTTATACTGAATCAACATCTTCACATTCAGTAGAAACACAGAGACCCTGGGCGAAGGTGGGGTACACCCTGAACAGCTCGCCTGACCATGGCAGGGCCAACACACGCAACTAGTCACACTTGCACTCACACATAGGGGCAATTTGGAACAACCAGTTAGCCTAATGTACATGTCTTTGAACTGAGGAAACCGGAGTACCTGGAGAAAACCCACACAAGGGGCACGGGGAGAATGCACATTTATTATATATATTTTTTCATAATTACCAGATCAGTGCAGATGACATACAAACATTTCAGCATCTTCTGGAAGATTTATTAACACTTAACTTCATTAATAAAGTGAAACTCACAGCAGTGACGGTGAGAGTGACAAGTACTCCAGAAAAGAATCCTCCAGGACCAGGCCAGGGGTACCACCGCACAGGCAGCTGGGCAATCTGTAATCGAACCACACGCTCAGGCCTCTGTAACACCTGCAGAGACTGAACAACACGCGGGTCGGCCATGATGGTCTGTCGTCTTCTCTCTACATCGGCTGGGAAATGTTTCTCCACCAAATCCCTGCACGGAAAAGACACAAACTTTGGTGTGGATAAATATTGATTCATTGCACAGATGTAGCACATCTGCCTCACAACGAGAAGGTCCTACGTTTGAGTCCCAGGCTCGGTTGAGGGCGTTTCTGTGTGCCGTTTGCATGTTCGCCCTGTGCTTGCATGGGTTTCCTCTGAGTACTCTGGTTTCCTCCAACAGTCTACGTATATGCACATTAGACTAACTGGCTATGCCAAATTGTCCCTAGGTGTGAGTGGTCTGTGTGTTCGCCCTGCAATTGTCTGTTGAGCTGTTCAGGGTGTACATCATCTTCGCCCAATGTAGGCTGAGATAGGCTCCAGCCTTCTCGTGACCCTGACTGAGTTTTTATTAAAATTCTGAGATTGTTCTGAGAACCACAGAGAGACCTCTGTGAAAAAAGAGGTCTTACCTGAACGAGATGTTGACTTTGGGGAAACTGTACAAGATCCTGCGACAGGTCGGACACATGGGAATCCTGGAGGACTGCACCCACATGGCGAGGCAGTGACGACAGAAACTGTGTCCGCAGTTCAGCGTGGTGGGATCCAGCAACACATCATAGCAGCAGAGGCATGTGACTTCAGGCAGCGAGATGGCATTAGGCTTAGGATCTTCATCATCAGGATCATATTCATCATCATCATCAAACCCTGAGAGGTCGATGTGGCAGTCAGTGTGCTCGTGTCGTACATTTGCCATTGAACTGCAATCAGATACAAGATATAAGTTACACAGGGGCTTCAAGCATAGATAAATATTCAGTCTTTGTGTATGAGCTGGTTCCTCCTGGAATAATCTGTGGTTAATACACTCGGCGAGGGCATTTCTGTGTGGAGTTTGCATTCTGCCCGTGCTTGCATGGGTTTCCTCCGGATACTTCTGTTTCTTCCCACACTACTAAGACATGTACATTAGGCCAATTCGGCTGTAATTTGGCTTCCAAATTCCGAGGGGCCAGTATGAGCGTGGACGGATGTGTGTGTTGGCTTACAGACAGATGACCTGTGCAGGGTGTAACCATCACTCAAAGACGGCTGAGATAGGCTCCACCCTCACCACAACCATAGCAGGACATAGCGGCTAAGCAAATGAGTGAGTTTCAGTTTTCTTTAAAACTGGAATTTTTTAATACGTCACGATTCTTTTAAATTTCTGTTTCAAAACATGTTACTCAAGATTGTGTTCTACTAAACATTCAACAACAAAATATGTGAATAATTCAGCTCCAGCACTCCGGAACGCTTCTGTAGTAATTTGTGAAATTTGTTTTAATCACAGTTTTATAAACTATTTATAAAGTATATCAACTATGTATGAAGTATTTTCTGTAAATAAAAAAGCATTTGTCATGTACAGCAAAGAATTTCTGAAACTTACTGTGTACTTACTTACTTACTTCAACCTACAAAGTTTAACATCAAACCTTTCACGTCATCACAAATTACTTTCACGTTGTTCTTACATTCAAAATTATCTCTTTATAATGTTTATAATAAGGTTATAAGGTTATAATAAAATGTTTTCATATTATTGTCATTTTATTTGCTGAACAATTTGATACATAACCACTCACACCAATCTGGAACAGCCAGTTAGCCTAATGTGCATGTCTTTGGACTGTAGGAGGAAACCAGAGTACCCAGAGGAAACCCATGCAAGCACAAGAAGAACAAGCAAAATCCAACTAGAAACGTGTGAAAAGTTTGATGTTATAATAATATATTTTTTAATGTTACAACCGTTTAAATTATTGATGAGTAGCATTACTACACTGCCATACTGAGGAGGTAAAAAGGTAGAGAGAAAGAGAGAAAAAGAAAGAGAGAGAAACAGAGAGAGGGGGGAGAGAGAGAAAGAAAGAGAGAGAAAGAGAAAGAGAGAGAAAAAGAAAGAGAGAGAAACAAAGAAAGAGCGAGAGAGGGACAGAAAGTGAGAGAGAGATTAAATAAGAAAAAGATTAATAAACTATAATATGAATTGTGTTTATATAAACATTTACACCTGATACAGGTGAGTTATGAATTATTGTTATTATTGTTGTTGTTGTTGTTGGTGTTGTTGTTATTACAGAAATGTATCTGGAGTTTTGGGAAATTTCCAGTGAGCAGTTGATTGACAGGGCTTAATAGACACAACGTGACGCTCACAAACAAAGAAGTGAAAGTAAAAATGTCCATCCACTCAAAATAGGGTGTGATTTGAAGGTAAAGTGAAATAATTATTACAATCAGTCACTTTGTTATGTTTGAATTATATCAAATATTCCGAGAGCCTGGAGGTATACAATACATAAGGGGTGGGGGAGAGAGAGAGAGAGAGAGAGAGAGAGAGAGAAAGAGAGAGAGAGAGAACAAGGGAGAGAGGAAGACTGAGCAAGAGGGACAGAGAGAGAGAAAAAAGATAGACAGAGAACAAGAGAGAGAGAGAAAGAGAGAGAGAGAGAAAGAGAGAGAGAGAAAACAAGAGAGAGAGAAAGAGAGAGCAAGTGGGAAAGAGAGAGATAGAGAGAGAAGAGAAAGAATATTAAGGTGTACTTACTTTACTTCAGCTCTACTTAAAGATGATGATGATGGTGATGATGATGAAAACGAAGCTCTGAACTTTTAAATCTGTTTGCCTTAAAAGCTGGACGTCTAAAGTGAAAGTAACTCCCACGTCACATGCACAGTGATAAACTCCGCCCAAACCCAGGTTCCATTCTCTCTAGGAAGACGTTTCTATTTAAGAGAAGTATGTAATGGAGCAGGAGATACACCGCAGTGTGAGATGAGCGCAGGATTATAAATGGCCCGTAGATTCTTCATGATCTACAAGCTTCATAAAGTTCCTGCTGTAACTGTTAAACAGTGTTGCAGTGACGATCATGATGATCTCTTCCATGAAGAAATACAATCATGATGAACATTCATGTTCACACTCACACATGGGAACAAGTAGCCTACTCCTTAAGTCTTTGGACTGTAGGAGGAAACCGGAGTACCCAGAGAAAACCCACAAGGCACAGGAAGAACATGCAAGCTCCACACAGAAACACCCTCGCCAAGCCCAGGACTCGAACCCAGGTCCTTCTGGCTGTGAGGTGGATGGGCTAACCACTACCCCACCGAGCCACCGAGATAGTTCCTGCTAAAAGATATGAAAGATTCATCATTCGATTTTACTTCTGTTACACTTTTAACAATAAATATAATCCAAAAGGTGCTTCATACAACTCCAGATGATTTCAATCCAGAGGAAACTCTGGCGAGGAAAAACTTTCTGAGACGACATGAGGAAGAAACCTGGACTTTGAAGGGAACCTGATCTGTTCTGGGTGATGTGGGATGGTGTGATTAGAGAGGAGTAGAAAAGAAAAGATGTTCATTGTGAGGAGATAAATGAGAGTCGTGATGAATAACAGGATATTTACGACTACAGCAGCAGCTCTTACAGCTCTAGGACATTTATATCTGTGTGTGTGTGTGTGTGTGTGTGTGTGTGTGTGTGTGTGTGTGTGTGTGTGAGTGAAAAAGAGACAGAGAGAGAGAGAGAGAGCATGATGTTTAATTAGGTCTGGAGAGAGGGAGGAGCCAACATAGACAAATCTTAGACATTATTTATAAAAGTTATTAATGTTTATTTGAAATGAAACCTGATAAATCCCTTAAATTATATAAAATTATAAATATTCTATTTAATCTTCTGCTACTGTAGTGTGTCCTGCTCGTCCATGGCGTTCCTTCTCAGCTGCCGTAAAGTACGCTTCAGGACGCTCGTCATTATCCCATAGACGTCCCGACCATCGCCAGTGTTCTTCAGCTGTAAAGATCGAACACACGTACAGCTGAGAACTTATTACAGGTGTGTATCACCGTCAGATCTGATTTCTTATTTCATCCAGTTTCAGGAAACATTATCATGGAGTAAACTTAAAACATACAGTTTAAAGTGTATGTTTGTTAAAGCACCCCCTAGTTTCACAAAATTCAGTCATTGATGCAAATTCAATCATTTTCCGAACCCTGAACCATGGGGAGGCCGGAGGCTATCTCAGCCGAGTGTGGGCGAAGAGGTGAAATTAGCCTAATGTGCAACCGAAGCACACGGAGAAAACCCCAAAAACAAGGGGAGAACAAGAAAATGACACACAGCAACATCCTCATGGAGCCCGGGACCCAGGGCCTTTCTGCTGTCAGGAGGACATGCTAACCATTACGCCCACCTTGCAATGCTGCTCAGTGGTTAAGGCTCTGGGTTACTGATCAGAAGATTGAAAATTCAAGCCACCGAGTTACCACTGTCAATTAACCCTCAATTAACCGCCCATTAATGTGTCTCTTGTGTAATTCACACTAAACAAATAACACACACCTGTGTAAATGCCTTTATTACTCGTGTCACAAATGCATCCTCAACCTCTTCAGGCATCACCAGCAGACGAGCGAAACACTCCAACACACACCTCAGCGTTTCTCTCGGCGCCTGGAGGAACAAAACATAAAATCTACAGATTAAAACCACGATTCGTTTAAAAACATGCACAAACACCACAACATTAATTACATCACTCTTTCGTTCTTCTATCTTTCTTTTTCTTTTTTTCTTTTTCATTCTTCTTGTTGTCAAATATAAAATTAAAGTTCATTAATAAATTCCCATTTATAAAAGAGGAATGGAAATCCTTATCTAATTTCAGTGCAGTGACAGATGAAGGTCAGATGAAGATGTTTTTCACCCGCTGTAGAGACTCCAGGATGCTCTCTGGCTCGGTGTTTTGTTGTCTGAGTGTTTGAGCATCGCTCATTGAGAGAACGGGTTCCTTCAGCTGCTCGAACCAGGACCAGAGGATCCCCGTCAGGACGAACGGATCTCTCTCCAAACACAGGCGCTCATATCCTCCCTGAGAGTTCAGATCCATCTTTCAGCACACACACACACACACACACACACACACACACACGCACACGCACACACGCACACACAAAATCTTTCTCATTGATATACACAACTGCTTTAATTTTAGAAGCTCCTCTTTGTTACACATTTTTTATCCAAGAAAAGAAACATGAAAAAAATTCACAACGAAAAATTTTGAACGTCATTAAAAATAAAGAAAATTGTTTAGAAGTTTACAGAAAGAAAAAAACAGAAACTTAATATGAAAGAGAGATAGGAATAAAAAGGAATAATCATCACAAAATGGGGGAAAACACAAAAACATGGAAAGTCAAAAAAACAAAAAACTCCAGAGTTTTACAAACAGTAAAACAAAAAAGAAAAAAGTTACAAAAAGGGGAAGAAAAAAACTAAAGAAAATCAGAAGGAAAAAAAAGAAAAAAGAAAGGGTAAAAAAGACAAATGTTACAAAAAGGGAAAGAAAGAAAGAAAAGATAAAGTTAAAAAAGTAAATATTGATAAATGGGCCAAATGGAAAGAAAAAGTCAAAAAAGAACAAAAACTGAGTTTTACATTCAGTAATAATTGTAATGGTCCTTAGGAAATTAAAATGTTATAAAAGAATAAAGAAATGAAGTTATTTGTGAAAGTTACAAAGAAATAAAGAAAAGGAAAAAGAAAATAAAGAAAAAAGAAGGAAGCAAAGAAAGAAAAAAAGAAAAGGAATGAAAGAAAGGAAGTAAGAAAGAAAGAAGGAAGGAAAAAAGCAAATGCAAGCATTAGAGAAGGGAAAAAAGATGAAAAAATTATTGAATGAACATAAAAAGAGAAAAAGAAAAAAGAAGGGGAACAGAAAAAGTAATTAAGAAAAAATGTGTATGATATAATGGGGTTATGTAATGAAGAGAAGTAATGAGGTGATGTAATGAGTTGTTTCTGCTCCACACCTGCCAGTTGGTCACTTTGGTGACATGCTCGGGTTTTCCGTGGTGATTCAGGTTGAGCGCGAGAGACTGAGCCACTAGCAGACGTCGAGCCTCCAGACTCAGCTCTGATTGGATGGTGAGAAATGGCACCTCTGATAACTGAACATCCTCCTCCTCCTTCTCTTCTTCCTCTACCTCATCAGCTCCTTTATTTTTCCCTATATTCCATTCATGAACGTTTTTGCACTGCGGCACCTTTGAGGAGTTCTTCTTCGCTGTTTGTTTGGAGACAACGAGCGATTGGCTACGGTGCAGAACCGACTGGCGCCGCGTGTTCAGGACAGAACACCCCTCTGTCTGTAGTTCCCATAGGCTGCTGCAGGAACCATAGGCTGATAAACCTTTCAGGGTGTCCTGAGGATCAGGGCAGTTATGAGAAATGATGGTCTGAGACACAGACCTCTTTCTAGAATTATCTATGATGGGATGGTAGTTTTCTGAAAGGCTTCCCGTATCGAAGTTCCTGCGCAGATCCGGGTTGCTGTAGCTGAGGTTCTTGTGAGCGTAGTGAAGAGGAAGCTCGGTGTTGTGTTTAGGAGTCGCAAATGGACCAGGAAGTCGAGGCAGACTGAAATTAACCCCTCCCACCATGATGTGGCTGCTGATCTGAGGTTCAGATCTGGTGTAAGAGCAAACCAAGGTCTCGTCATCAGATAATATATCTGGAACCTCTAGAACATCCTCCTCGATGACCTGCCGGTTCTCTGCGATGTCCAGCAAGAGCTTGCAGATGAGTGGCACGAGCTTCGGTATGTATCTCAGCTGCCTAGCTTCGTCTCCATGCAGGATGTGTTTCTGACGAATCAGGAACTGGGTAAGCGTGACGGGATTGGCTCCGAGATCAGCGTTAGTGAATACCATCCTCAGCGGAAGCAAGAACTTTGCAAAGTTCCGGACACATGCCAGCTGTCCTCTGGTTTGTATGGAGTTCGGTCGTTTGGATCGTACCAGTGAGATGGCCTGATTGGCCGTCATGCATGAAGTGAACACCAAGAAGCAGGCAAGCAAGACCCCTGTGGAGGCAGTGACTTTGATTTAAATAATCAAATGAACATGACATTGATTTTTGACAATCTTAAAAAAGCAAAGAAAAAAAATTTTAAGTAAGAAATAAAGGAACAAAGGAAAAGAAGGAAAGAAAGAAACAAAGAAAGGAATACAAGAAAGAAAAGAATGAAATGAAAGCAAAGGAGAAAAGAAAGAAATAAAAAAGGAAAGAAAAAAAAGAAGGAAAGAAAACTAAAGAATGTGGAAAGGAAAATAAGAAAAATTAAGGAAGGAAAGAAGGAAAAGAACCTCAGGTTGACGTTTATGAGTGGTAAGGTACCTGTCCTCCCGAGTCCTGCGTGACAGTGCACAGCAATTTTTCCCTCCTGTATTGAGAAGTTCATGACTTTCACCATGTCCAGGATCACAGTGGGTGAAACCACGCTGTAGTCGTTCCATCCAAAGTTGTAAAAATAAACTGCAACAGAACAACCACTTCATTCCAACACCACGCTAAAGAACATGGGCCTCTGTTGGCAGTAGAACCTGAGTGATCAGGCTCAGACTGCTAATAAGCCGAGTTATTAATACCCCAACCGTCCTCCCCTAAAACTCACCCAAACACCACCATCTGTACCTAACCCGAACGGCACACCATCACTGGAAAAACAAAAGTCATACGAATCCCACACCCGGAGCCAAAAGAGCAAACCTGATCATACTTGCTGGGTGTGAGGGGCAAACACACTCTCTCTTACTCACTCACGAATTTACCGGACCATTTAATCCTATTAGGGTCCCAGGGAGGCTGGAGCCTATCTCAGCCAACTCTGGCGAAGGTGGGGTGCATCATGAACAGCTCGTCAGACTATTGCAGGACAATACACACACATAGGGGCAATTTGGAACACCCACTTAGCCTAATGTGCATGTCTTTGGACTGTGGGAGGAAACTGGAGCACCCAGAGGAAACCCATGGAAGCACAAGGAGAACATCCAAACTCCATACGGAAATACCCTCGCTGAGCTCGGAAAGAGACCAGGAGCTTCTTGCTGTGAGGTGGACATGCTAACCACTACATCACCAGGCCGCACACATCCTATCTTTCTTGCCAATCACACTTACACTAGCCAATCACGAGTGTCTGCAAGCTCAGGAATGACGAGGAGGGCATATAGCTCTGTCTCAGCGTCTGGTGTTCCTGCTGAAGCAGCGGTTTGAAGCTTGTGGCTCGAACGGATTATGACAGACATTATGAGGTCACTTTAATCAGAGGTTTATTGGGTTGTTACTCACTGCCAGCCTCCATGAAGGTCTCGGGCCGGTAGGTGAAGCCGCTCTCCGGCTCTAGCGGGTTTCCACACTCAGCATGTTCGCCGGGTCGCTGCAGGTTAATGATTGTCCTTAAACCGCGCCTTAATGAGCACAGATATTTAATGAGACTAAATCTGAGCTGGAGAGGTTAAGACCATAAGAACTGGACCTCTGGGGGTTTTGGGTACCTGTGGAACTGCTCAAGGATGTTGTACCTTTTTATTATTTCAGTAGAAGGTCGAGCCATGGCGAGTAAGTCGTCTGTGATCCTAAAAATACAATAATCTGGGTCAAATGTGTGACTTGAACAACTTAAAATTGTGGTTCAAAGCAGTATAAAGCAGATATTTACAATCAGTACAGGTGTTCCATTCTGAAGTAATCATCACCACACCCACCTCGCTCATCACCTGGCCCTCCTAGTTTATCGCCACGCCCTCCACGCTCTTCACTGCACCCTAATTGCTCGTCACTGCACCTTACTCACTCATCACGGCACGGTCCCCTTCTCACTGGTCACTGCACCCTAATTGCCTTACTCACCTATCAACGCACCCTGCTCGTATTTAGGGCACCCTACCCAATCACCATTCTCTACTTGCTTATCACGACACCCTCCTTATCTGTCACTGCACCTCATTTGCTTATGACTGCACCTCCTTACTTACTGTATCACCATGCTCTACTCACCAAAGCTCGAAAGTAACAGACATTTGCAATGCAGTGTATACAGTATATATAATAAATATTTGATAAATCATTTTTTCCACAGTTATATATAAAGTAGATAGTGTTTGAACTCAGGTACCAGGAGGAGTAAAGGCCTTTGATGGCCTGCTGGTCTTCATTCCATCGTGATGCGTCTTCGTACTTGCAGGTGCGGCCTCCGCAACTGATGGAGCAGTGCATGTGGGTGGGAATCAAATGGAGCATCATCTCTCCAACCACCATACTCTTGACTGTGGTCATCATCGTTCTTACTGCGATACAGGATACAGGGAACATCACCTCACACATTCTCACTGTTTATTCTTCACTCCAGACCTTCAACAACCTGAAACTGTAACGGAGACAGACCTCTGAGATCTCCGGCTGGAGTCCAGTACAGCTTCCGCTCTATGCTAAACAGCAGAACCCTGACCTTAACCCTAACCAGGAAGTAAACATGTCTGGGCTTCGGCTACTTCATGACTCCAGTATATAAGCGGAATCTTTCACCAGGAAGACGCTAACTGTTTAGACCCATCTCCAGTTCCAGGATGATAATTCCTCATGCTCCCTAAACCACCCTTTCATTTTTTTTTTAATTTGAGGCACAATTTAATACCCGTGCCATCAGGGAGGGAAAAAATCAGTTGATGTGATCACCTGCACATTTAATTCATTCAGTTCGTCAGCTTCATAAACAACATTAATGTTGCTGAGCCTCGACCTGACCAGCTGAAGCTACAATGCCATGTGACATTTTAATGGCTGGTCAGTGTATTCTCCATAAAACATATAAATGTGCAAATAAGATGATTAATCATGTGTGTAATCAGAAAAATGTGCTGTTGTTAACCACTTACCAGAGTCCATGTTATTCAGAAGGCAAGCAGCAAAAAGTTAAGACTGACTCCGACCTCCATTGTAATACCTGAATATCAAACATATACACAATACAATTTTCGAGTGGAAATTACTTTATTATATACGGAGAGAACAATTTTATAAACCTGATCAGTGATTTGTAAAAAAACTGTAATAATGTATTCTAGTGAGTACCTGGATCTGAATAAAGGACTTTATAAAAAGAAATACATTTTACCTGTAAAGTCAAGCAACCTCCTCAGTACTTCATGTGTCTCAGATCTACACACTGTTTGTGTCTGTTTATCTCAGATTGTTCTTTATTTCATCCATAGCTCATCTAATTATAATCACAGCTTTTTCCTTTCAAGTGTAAAGCTTTTAAGCATCATTCTGGAAAAAGAAAATCAAAGCCCAACACGTAGCTAAATCAAATAACGCGGCGATAAAATTAAAGATCAGCAGCACAGCACAGGACGAAGGTGGTGAGATAAACAGGGCCACTATTTCTGACTCCTCCCACTTTAATCCATTAATCCACTTATTCCTTAAACCGTACGAGAAAATCACTGATCACAGAGAAGCAGGGCTGATCCTAATCTTTAATGCGCACTCTTACTTCACTTCAATTTACACTTCAATTAAACTTTCTAACATGAAATATTACCAGTATTAACTGCATTAAATAACATTATTATTGATTGTGGACACTGACTGGTCAGAATGTGTTGAATAATTTCCTATAGAGTTCAAGTCAAGCCCCTTCGGAGGAAGATAAATCATTTAAAGATTATATTTGAGTTTTAAAAAGTAAATACTATAGCTAATAGCACACGGTACTATACTAGACTGTACTAAACTACACAATACTTTTCTACACCAAAACTAAACTATACTACAACATTCATTATTAAATTATACCTCACCACACTATACAGAACTCTACACTTTAATACTGTTCACTATTCCACAATGTACTATACTACTGTACACTGTACTATACTACTGTACACTACATTACTACACTGTACATCATCATACACTATGATCTATACTAATGAACATACTATAATACTGTACACTATACTTCATACTTAACTGTACTACAATACTTTGCATGACTGTACACCATACTATATTATTGTACACTACACTTCATTATACTTAACTATACAACACTTTACTACTGTACACTACAATACTTTACACAGATGTACACTATACTACTGAACACCACACTCCATACTTAACTATACTACACTACTGCTGTACACTAAACTACAATACTTTACACTACTGTACACTATACTCTACACTATACTATGTACACTGTACTGCACTTCAACACTGTACGCTATACAATTGACTACACTTTATACATTACTGTGCACTATGCTCTACTACTGTACACTATACACTTCTGTATGCTACACTTTAATACACTACTGTAAACTATACTACACTAAACTACACTACACTGAGACTGCAGGACACAGGATACCTCAATAATGACACACAAACAGAATCGCATATATATCTTTAATTAAAATACGTTTGCCAGCGCATGAATCACAACAATCCAGCAAATATTTTTTTAAATCCTCAAGTGCTTATAGTATTGTGTTAAAAATAAAATAACTGGCCCCCAACATCCAGCACTTCAAGAAAGTACAGCATTCATAATTAAGAGTTTAAAAATATTAAAACAGTAGATTTTTAAACCTTCATTACACATTTTACACCCCCAAAGCCCCTATAAGCAGGGCATCCAGCACTTTAGATTTTTTCTTTTAAATGATATAAATATAAATCTGTTTATATATATAGCACAGTGCTCGATACAGTAAAGTAGAGCTGACCACATATATATATATATATAATCACAGCCTTTAAATCGTTGAGTTAACAATTATCCCAATCTTGATCCCAATCCTTATCCTTATAAAGTGTCCCGTTTCTTTTAGGGATAGAGGTGTAGTCACCTAAGGGGTAGTCACCTTTAAAAGAAAACTCCCAGAATGCTTTGTAGTAGTGTAGTCACCTAAGGGGTAGTCACCTTTAAAAGAAAACTCCCAGAATGCTTTGCAAAGTGAAGCAGTGTAAACTGGAAGACGTTTAACGCAGTGTGTGGGATAAAGAAGCTGGTAAATATTGCACATCTCTGCATACTGGGACTAGAGTAAGGAGTAGGTCGGGAAATGGGATTGGGATTAGAATTAAGATTAAGATTGGGATCGGGTTTAGGATTAGGATCAGGATTAAGAGAACCATTTTCATGAATGTGATTATAGTACTGAATGTGAATCTCTCGGTGTACACGGTAGATTGGTCAGTGCTGGTAGAGGATCTGCTCCGCCTCTCTGTAGTCTGTACAGTATTCACTCCATCACATTCCTGTTCTTCTTCATTTCCTCTTCTTTTTCTGATTTCCTGAGAGATAAGTCTGAGAGTGAGACACTGTAGACTGAATCCCTAATCTTTCAAGCATTAAATATATTAATCCAGTCGTAACAGGGTGTTAAGTTTGCACCAGAAAAATTGTTAAAGGTTTGTTTTGGAACCACAGGATGACATCATCAGGTGCAATCATGGCAGTGCCTCACCTGCAGGACCCCAAATCGCACGGTTGAGTTTCTCTCCGAGCAGGTACAGAGGAGCCATGCTGAGAGACGCCACGCTGAGGAACACCACCAGGCCTGTGGGACTGAGGTAAGCCATGATGGGGTAAATCCAGATCCCGGACACATGACGCACCCAGAACACCCTAAATTAAACACAAACACATACTTAGACATGTACACGTACACTCTGATTAACACACCAAAAAACCCCTCAGCTCATCCGCACTCATCTCTAATAACAACAATCAGATTTTATACATACATTTAACAGCATTAAATTAATGTTGCTGAATTTCTGTATCACAAATGTATTAAAATTATATAGTGATTCAAATCTCAGCTTAAGATTTCAACCATTTTCACTGGATTTGTATCATAAAAATCTATAATACAGTATTTTTTATTTTATTTACATAAATTATTAAAATGTAAAAGGATTTTTATTCTTAATTCTATTATCAATAATATTTTTTTATGTTTTACAAGTTGTATATATA
>JBCNYG010000003.1:26592197-26605695 GCA_039654305.1 Porochilus rendahli | reverse complement strand
TAAAATGTGTTCCCTGGAGCATGTAAAAGAGGCAAGAACGGATGTTAAAGGATGTAGCGTGTGTGTGTGTGTGTGTGTGTGTGTCTGTGTGTGTGTGTGTCTGTGTGTGCATGCAATGTTTACATTTTACACAAAAATGGCAAGTTTTTGTGGTGTTTAATGAGAGTTAAAGAAATAATTTCAGAGGTTTTTCCACCTTTAATGTGACCTATGACCTGCACAATTCACCTAAAAAAAATTCTTAACCTGGTTGCATTAATACACATCCTGTTACTCATCACTCACTTACTAAACCATTTAATCCTACAAGGGTTGCTGGGTGGTGATGGGGGTGCTTGGGGGGTGCTGGAGCCTATCTCAGCCAACACCAGACGAAAGGGATAGTGTGCCAAACCACTGCCGGCCAAACACACACACACACACACACACCCAATTACTCACACTCACATCTAGGGGCAATCTGGAACAGCTAATTAGCCTAATGTTCATGTCTTCAGACTGTGGGAAGAAACTGGAGTACCCAGAGGAAACTCACACAAACACGCACAGGAGAACATGCAAGCTCCATACAGGCATGCCCTCGCCGAGACAGGGACTCGAACCCAGGACCTTCTTGCTAACCACTACCCCACCGTGCTGCTCTATTATGCACACCATTAAACTAATGCTTTGTTGACACACACTTTGATTTTATGAAAACATTCAGTAACTTTGGAACGGATTCCCATCAAACTCCCATTACAGACCACCAAAAACACAATAAACTCCATTAGAAAGATCACACTCCTATTAAACCTTAATTACACTACTTTTTATGCCTGAGATTTTTATTATTCAAGTAAGAATAAGTCTATTGGGGCTTTTTTATCCCTGCTTTCTTTAGCGTGAAGCTACTAGGAGTTTGACTCCTCCTGGATGGCCAACTAGTCCATCGCAGGTTACCCCCACAGTATTTTTTTTTACTGGTACACGTTTATACTGCTAGGTGGACAGAGGCACACTTGTAGTCCAGCACCCTAACCAACAAAGCACCGTCCCTACATTATTCATCAGACACGTGTTAAATCCTTTTAGGAACAGTACAAAAAAATGAACCAGCACTGTTTTTTCATTTAAATTACATCATGCTTTTTAAAATCTATTTATTCTTACACTAAATGCCCTGTTTGTTGATCACGAATCTATAAGCTCATTGTTTTATCTCCATGGAAAACTTCCACTCTTCCCGGTTCCATCATTTCGCCCTGCATCATTCAGGAAGCTTTTAAAAATCCTCGCTTCACCTCTGGATTTTGTTTTTCAGCTGGATCGCATGGATATGTGTGGGAGATGGGAGATTGATAGCATAATGACTGAGAGGTATAGTAATTGAAACTGGCAGCATCAGCTTAAATTGTTTCATGGCTTTCTGCAATGATACATTTAAAACAGGTCCGGGCAAGACGACCGCGAGACAGGGAAGAAAAATCCTCTTACATTTCAAAAAGTTCCTGGAAAACATGACAACATCACATTCGTAAAGGACCTCATTGTAGGAAAAACACAATGTCAGCTTTCAGACCCAGAGTCGGCACGTAACCCATGAATAAGAGGTGAAAAGTACAAAAGAAATTACACGTAAGGGAAAAGTGAGAGGAGCACTGATTAAAAGCGTCAGTAGATCCTGAAAATGATCCTCAGCGTTAATGTAACACAGAAATATTCTCACAAGGCACAAGGGTTAGAGGTGAGGGCGGGGTTAGAGACAGATTTAATGTTTGTACACTTTCTTATTATGGTATTAAGGGCGTAAGTTTCTTAATATTATTATTATTCTGCCACTTTTCTCCAAAATCCTTCTGTGGGTCATCTTCACAGATTCCAACCCCTCTCTGGGGCGTCATCTCCTCTTCATCATCATCTCCTCTTCATCATCACTCCTCTTCATCATCATCACTTCTCTTCATCATCACTCATCGTCATCACTCCTCTTCATCATCATCATTCCTGTTCATTATCATGCATCATCACTCCTCTTCATCATCATCACTCCTCTTTATCATCATCACTCCTCTTCATCATCCCCCATCATCAATCCTCTTCATCATCATCACTCCTCTTCATCATCACTCATCATAATCACTCCTCTTCATCATCATCACTCCTCTTCATCATCCCTCATCATCACTCCGCTTCATCATCACTCATTATCACTTCTCTTCATTATCATCCCTCATCATCACTCCTCTTCATCATCACTCGTCATCTTTAAACTATTTTCTTGATATCTTCATTTTTTTATATTTAGAAATTAAAGTCTTTGTTTTTAAATTAACATCTTGAAACTTCACATTTTCATTCCTATCACTGATTAAAACAATATTAGGTGAAATTCCTTAAAATGCTGATCACTGATGGGTTTTTTGTGTAAACAGTACACTTTTTAAGTGTTTTTAATTAAATAATTATTAAAAGTCTTCCCAACCAACTTTCATGTAACAGCCTCTCTTTAATGTCTTTATACAGATATATCTTAATTCTAAAATACATCCAAAAGATATTCATTTAGCTATATTTATTTCAACAAAGGCTTGTTCATCAAAGGCTCGTCGTGATTTTTAGATGGAGAAGATTCTGAATCCAAACAACAACAACAAAAAAAAACCCTATAAGGCCCAGAGTAATGAACTTTTAAAGATGAATTGTGAGAGATAATTTTTTTTAATGTTGTAAAGATCTGCTGTACAAAAGATCTCAGTGCTAATCAAATTTTGTAGATTTTTTTTTGAAGTTATACACATAAATAAATGATTATTGATTTACTAGAAACAGTTTTGTTTTGTTTTTTATGTTTGGCTTTGGACATCTACAAAACCCATCATAAACATACGGTGTTTATTCATGTATTAATTTAAATACTGTAAGCAAACACAAAAACACTTTTAGTATTAACACTAAATTGTATTACATGTGTTAAAAAAGACTAAAATTGTAATTAAACCACTTATTTGTCACCAGTAAGACTAAAACAGCCCGATCTCCACGTCTTTAACTACAGTAGCTAAGCAGTTCAGAGAGAGGTCAAAGGTCATTCTTGGTGTTAGTGCAGGCCAGCTGTACACAGTGCTCATTGATGTTAATGGTGTAACCGAACGGGACAATAGGTGCAGGAATAAAACCCGATGAATCTTTGTTATCCATCCAACAAAAGGAGGCAATAGTAAGCTCGGCCCCCATTGTGATTTGTATTAACCTGTAACCACAGCTATCGAGCTACGCTAGCTGTCCAGTGAATTCTTTTACAAGCCCGAGGTCTTTGAGAACTCCGTGATACAATGGGCTTTAACGGCAGGGTTCAACAGAGTCAAATTTAATTTCGTCATTGTTGGAGGAGCGTCCCAGGTTTCACAGCCGTCCTTGTCCATTTGTGTGCTGACTCGGAGGAGGTGTCAAAGTCAAAAGGCTCTCTTTCAAACCGCATCCCAGAGGAGGAAAACTACACCGGCGCTAACGCTAATTCCACCACTGTCCACTATTGTCGGTGTCGTCTCGGGAGTCGAATGTAGCACAGCGATGTTCTCAGCTGTGAGAGGTGTGAGAGGTGATCTAACAGCAGCAGAGTGTGAGAAGAGCTGTGATGAGGAATAGCCTTTAGCGAGACATACTGGGCTGTAAAGACATTAGCGCTACACACACAGGTTATTACCCACATTGTCTTTACATTGCTGTTGTTGAAGGCCTTATTAACAGCTAATGCACATCTCTGCTTTAACAATCCAGAATGTTCTATTGTTGAAATGTTATTAATCCATTACCTACAGCACGACAGTTTAACGGCTCCATTTGCTAAAAGTTGCTCAACAGTGTGAATGGATTGGTTTATAGTGAACAGTTGGGTTTATAGCTTGAAAACTTCTCACCGCAGACACAGCTTTATAACGGCTTGCACTAATACCTCATCGTTACTATAGTAACGCCTCGATCACAGGGACATGTACAACAGACGCTCAACATTAAATAAAGCCAGTGATCAGGTGACTTTTTTTTTTTAAGGAGATGGTTATGCAATAATAATGGAAGGAGCTTCCATCGGTGGTTTTTAACAATGATAAATAAAATTTAATGTGGATTCTGTGCCCACTTCAGCCGACTCCAGGCGAGGGCAGAGTACACCCCGGACAGCTCGCCAGGTGTTAGGTACATTATTCTAAACAAACTGTGCACAGTTGATTTTTTTGCCGAGTCACTGCATTACAGACGGCGCTTTGTGACTTTTACAATAACATATTAAACGACAGGATGGTGTGATGAAGCAGAGTTACTGTTTATACACCAAAGTTGATTATGTTTCTGTACCAGCACATCCCTCAGCCCTGTACCTGTACAGGAGAACCTAAAGGCTGCGCAGGGAACACACGCTGTCTGCCCAGGCCCATAACTTACATGATTAATTACTCAGTGTGTTTTGTTGACTCGGAGCTGATTTTAAGAGGAATAACGCAGGTTGCAACAAGCCTCTGTTGCGTCCTGCTTCTGTCAAGGCTTTAATTTCATGTGTTTAAAAAAGCAACAATAAAACGTGATATAGATTTTTTTACTTCCTGTTACCAAATATAAAATCCTGTCGTTGTGTTCGTGTATAAACTTGTGTTAAAGACATGCTTCGGAAAGTATAGTTTTTAGAGTTAGGGTCATAAACATATTCATGCATTTAGTACATTAATGAAGCCACTTCCTTCTTCCTCTTTCATATTCTTCCATATTTGGATTTGAATATGCACAGTTAGGAAATACCCACATTTCAACCCATGGACTTCGCATGAACTTTTGCATGTTGTTTGTCACTAAGAATTTGGTGTAAGTTTGCATATAATTCATTCGCATTTAGTTCATTTACATTTACACCCTAGTTTATATCCAACACATGTTATGTATATGTGTTGCAGCGACAACGCATATACAACCATTCACACTTACACCTAGGGACAATTTGGAACAGCCAGTTAACTTACTGTGCATGTTTTTGGAGTGTGGGAGGAAACCGGAGAACCCTGTGGAAACCCACACAAGCACGGGTAGAACATGCAAACTCCATACATAAACACCCTGATCCCGGGATTCGAACTGGGGACCTTCTTGCTGTGAGGTGGACATGCTAACCACTATGCAACTGTGCTGCCCCAAATAAAAATCACCACCAGCTAAATTTATGGCGCCCCAATAAAAATAAGTACCTGCAGTATCTGTTGCGCTGCAATGTCTGAGATGCATTACTGAAAGATTTATCACATACCACATGCTTATGATGCTCTCTCTTACCCTCTATCACCTTTTTATTTTGTTGTTTTCAGCTCCCTTTGCCTTGATTTTTGTGGGGTGTCCATTTGGAAATTCTTCAAGCATTCATAGAAATTTATGTCTGATTAGAGTTCATTAATATACATGAATAACCACCAAGAAAATTTGAAAAATCCGGCAAATATTTGAATTTATTTATCCACAAAAAACATTTACATACAAAAATTTAATTATTAATTCTCTTCTTTTTACTTTTATTTTTGCTTATATCTCCTGTCCCCTCCTGTCAGGTCCGGTGGAATTGCATGGATTTAAAAAAAAAATAAATAATAATAATAATTACCACCTTATCTAATGTTTAATTTAAAAAAAAAAAAACACTGTGGCTTTCAGCCCTGCATGTTTTATTGTGGGTGCCAATAGTTGTGGAACTGATTGTGTATTCAGACTGTAAGTATCTGATTAAATTGGTTTGAATCCTCTGTATTCTCAGTAGGGATTAACATTCATCTGCTTCAACCACATTACACCGAATGCAGAGTAAACGTCGCTGGTGTAAACGTCTGCGTTTGAAGTGCAGAATCTTCAGAAACGCGTCTGATGTTATGAGGATTAAAAGATTTATGAATCACTCATGGAAAAAATAACAGAGCCATGATAATAAGATCTTTAACATGTGTGGCTTTTCTAAGTAGAATGACTGTAAACAAGTTTATTTTTAAATGATGTTGTTTATTTTCCTGATCGATTTAGCATTTTAGCATCAGATGAATCAGCTGAAATTATTTTTCAACTACTGTGTAAAATTAATGTTTCCCTCTCAAGGTTGCGTTTTAATTTTAAATGTATTACCCATGATTCATAATTGAGCATTTTGTCAAGTTTTTATTTTGTACTTTTAGCTAATGCTGACAAGATGAATAATTTAATAATCAGTTAACGTTCTTTGATATTTAGACTGTAGTAATATCCGGTTAAAACAGATAGCACTATCTAAGGATAATTTACAATTATTTGCAGAAGGGAAGGTTCCACCTAGTCTAAGATGAATAATTGTTTTAGTACTTACTACACAGGATTTATATATTTATATGCTAAACTAAATTTTTATAGTTTATTTATACATAGTTTAACCATGACAGAGGCAGGTCAGGTGAGCTCTTCTTGTCTGAGCACAAGTAAGCACTACATAACTTCTTGCAAAAAGCTAATAAAGTCACATTTGTTGGGAAAAAGTTCAATTGTTGAATACAAAAAAAACCCTAACAACAATTTTTCACCATTTAATTCTACTTCTGCAGCCTCCTCTTTTACGAAAGTCAGCAGTGGTTCTTTTACATGCCTCTCACCACTTTACTCATTTATATCTAAAATTGTAATTTAAAAAGGTAAAATATTGATCTTTTTTGCTTTTTATGTTCCCTTGTAGTATATTTTAAAATATGAATTCATCTTAAAACATTAATTCATAATCTCTGAATGGGATATTCTCCTCCACATACCCTGTTTTTTTGTTTGTTTGGTTGGTTTTTTTTGTACAGTTGTAGTTTTAGTGCTTTTCTTTTCACCTCCTTGTGTTTTTCATGTTAATTGCATGTGAAACAGTTTTTTTTTTGTTTTTTTTTGTGGATGCAGTAAAATAGATAGTCACAAACTGTTTTCTTCCTCTGTGTTGGTGGTCTGCGGCAGATATTAACTCCAGGTAGAGGTGTTAATGAGACGTGCTCGGAGACTTCCCGGGAGTGTCCGTGTCCTCCAGCAGCTCGTTCTCAGGTCCGTGTCCCGAGGTTATGCAGAAGGTCTTCCTCTCATCACGAGCCTCTCATCATTTGCCGAACCTACCATTAACACCTCCACTTTCTCTCGGGATGAGCCCTTCTGCACACGATGCAATAAAAATACCAACTTTGATAAAAAAAATCTTAGGTGCTGGTGTGAAGGGGGGTGGGTGATTTATCAGGAAATTTGTACTTTAAATATTACATTTGAAATACTGCTGCTATAAAATATAATTACAGAGCTTCACTTAAATCACGTCTATAAAGATTATGTTTTTTTCATCATTTTATCGTTCATTTTATCATTCTTTGTTTATAGATTTATTAATGATATATTTCAAACATATATAAAGATGTGATGCTGTCTTTTTATGATCTGATTTTAAAAAAACAAAAAACTTTTTTTTTCAGTCTTGAAAACAGAGCCAGAATGCAGGGCAGCCAATCAGATTGCTGCATTAATGATTCTGAAGCTCGTGGACAGAAAAGTAAACCCACATGGAGTTCACTTTGCCTGTATATGTACCGTTAAAAATGTGTTCTGTTTAAAATAAATATTTCACTCATTGGACTGAAGTTTATAAGTTTGTATCATCATGCCATACATTATTCATTCATTTATGCATTTGCCAAATTGTGTAATCCTATTAGGGTCACATGGAGGGTGGAGCCTATCTCAGCCAAGTCTGGGTGAAGGCAGGGTACACCCTGAATAGCTCACCAGGCCATCACAGGGCCAACACACATAAAAACATCCACACTAACACGCACACCTGGCGGCAATTTGGAACAGTCAATTAGCCTAATGTCATGTCTTGGGACTGTGGGAGGAAACCAGAGTACCCGGAGAAAACCCACGCAAACATGAGGAGAACATGCAACTCCAAATCGAAACACTCTCACCAAGCCCGGGGACTCAAACCCAGAAACCTACACCACCCTGCTCTTCAGTGTATATCTATCCCAATATATTTAGCATATATAGCATATATGTGTGTGTTTATGTATATATATATATAATTTACTAATATGAAAAACAATTCATTATATTTGAAACATCTTGTATTTGAGGACAAGTCCAGGCTGAATTCTGATTAATATGAATCTCATACATACTGTTTAAAAAAAAAACAAGCTCAAGCCTGTGGAAAGTCGCATCACCCTTCTTGATTACTTCAGGAAGTGAAATTTTATCACTGATCTCTTCTGGAGAAAAATTTTTTCATTGATATTAATTTTTTTTTCACAAACCTGTCCTGTCCAGTATCATAGCAATCAGAATGGCAGTCTCGTTGCTGTGTTGTGCCGAACAAAGTTGGCTGGACTTGACTAGAGGGGACAGAAAAAGAAAGAAGACAGCAAACAGAAGCCAAAGGAAAAGCAAAAAGAAGAAAGAGGAGACAAAAGCACTATAAATATAAAGCAACGACCCTTCAAACCAAACTATCACAAGACAATAAACTGTTACATTTGTACATAAATACACCGTTAAATTTCCTGTGACTTCTACAGAAAAACAGAGCTGACATTAATCAAGAGTTTGTTCAATAATAACAAAATCAAAGATACATATCACAAACGTATTATAACATCCACCAAAGTAACGAATACATAGTCACAGAGAGAGAAGGGAGAAAAATAAATAATAATGAAAAAAATATATATATATACACATATATACATATACATCCATGCACATATGTACCTATATATATATATATACATACACATACATTTACACCTATATATAGACATACACATACATATACACACACAAAAATAAATAAATAAATAAATAAATTTTAAAAATAAAAAAAGAAATGATTGTTCTAGGGGAAAAGTGATTAAATATCAAATTCCGATGGATAAAATACATGAATATTCTATGGTGTTATCATATAGGGGGCAGGCGTAGCCTAATGGTAAGAGAAGCAGCTTTGAGATTGAAAAGTCACTGATTCGAACCAGCAGGAAAAATATGTGGCGATGGGGGAATGAGCTGCACCTTCCGTTCCTCCAACTTTATGGCTGAAGTGCCCATGAGCAAGGCACCTAACCCCAAAGTGCTCTCTGGGCACTGTAACACGTGACAGCCCACTGCTCCAAGTGTGTGCTCACTGTTTATGTGTGTACGTGCTCATTTTGGATGGGTTAAATGCAGAGGCAATTATTTCCCTTGTGGGATTAATATATATAAGAATATAAAAAAATTAGATTTTAGATTTTAGATTTTAACCTTCTGAGCTGATTGATGTTAGCAATATTAGATATTATATCTCTGTTTCAAAACAACATAAACTCGGTTTTGTGTGCATTTAATAGCAATTCATGCTGAGTCAAATGGAACTGAAATATTTGATGATAGGATGTGGATATCTAGTGGATATGATGTTAATAAGAAATGGATAAGTCATGTGAAATGGATAACATATTGTTACTAAAGGTGGAGCACCTGATGGATATCTCTATTGGTAGGAGTCTGAGGCTTGAGTTATAAGAATAGTGCAGCTCCTTTAACAGCTGAATCAAATATAGAAAACAAATAAATTCCCTGTGTTTCCTGTCTACAGTCTGAAGCAAAAGAAGGAAAGGTTAACATTTTCATTTGTATCACCTGTCTTGTTAGTTTAACTGTCTGTTCAAAAAGTTCGTGTTGTTTTGCTCTGTGTTTCTTTCATTCTGTGTGAGTCGGAGTGGTGGTGTATGCCCCTCTTTTTTTTCGGTTTCAGGTTCATTATTTTCAGGTTCATTTTCTTATGTACATTTTTTGGTGATACAAGAGCCTTACTGGGTTTCCTGTGGGTCCACAGAGACGCAGGAAAACCATCCAAGTAGTGTTGCATACTATCTATGGGGCTCTGCTCAGGAGTTTCACTATGATGTGGATATGAAGATATGGAGTAGATATGCTGATATGACATGAAGCGGAAATGATATGAAGTGGATATGATGATATGAAGTGGATATGATGTGAATATGAGGATGTGAAGAGGATATAATGTAGATATGGATATAATGATATGAAGTGGGGATGATGTGGATATGATGATATGATGTGAATACGATGATATGATGTGGATATGATGGTATGCAGGAAAACCTGCTCATTAAATATGTGTGATGTGGCAAACTCGTAAACAACTGCGTTTTTGCTCCTCAGGTGGTGTTTTAGCCTCGCTACACACGACAGCAGAGCAGTGTGTGTGTGTGTGTGTGTGTGTGTGTGTGTGTGTGTGTGTGTGAGCCAGTCAGGCAGGTTTGCCACAATTATGTGAAAAATTGCTTCAGTCCCTGAAGGCCTGTGAGAGAAGAAGCTGTTGTGGCATTATGTGACCTGACACTCTCCAGTCCTTCAGCGCTGCTTTCTAACCGTGCGCTCCCTCATCAGGCGAGGATAACATTTATAACACCGACAGTCAGTACATGTACAGCACACGTAACAAACACATCAGCAACATGCACAAACATGGAACATGGGATTTTACAGATGGATGAACGGCGCATTTCTGGTTTCCATGGTGATTTATTTTACGTATAAACAGGGATTAAAATTATAAATTTAAATATAAAAATTTAATTTAAATATAAATTTATAAAACTTCTATAATTATTACCACTACTAAAAATACTTCAAAACAAATTGATGTATTAATATAAGAGTTCAAGTAATTTTTTTAATGCCAGCTAGTTGCACCAGGGTAACAGGGTAACTTGAGCTAGCCAGAGAGAACAGCCATAGAATCAGCACATAATTAAAAAATAATAAAAATCTCACATGGTTTAAATTCTTGTCTTTTTATTCCATGGGTATAACAAGCTAATCTAACCAGGAGCTAGCAAGTTAGTTACTTAAAAAAAAAAAGAAAAGCTAAAATTTTTTGATTAGCTAGAATTTTAGTAGACACTTATAATCAGACACAATCACTTATAGTAAATAAAATATGATCTAAAAAGAGTAGTGAATTTAACATATTCAAATGCTAGTCTTTTGCATGCCAGTGTGTGTCTGTTTGGAATGCTCCCCCGCTACGTGATGCAACATCCCACTTCCTGTCTTTCAGTTACAGTGAAGTTCCTCATCATAACATTTCACAAACATTTATTTTCCTTGCGTTACTGATAATAGCAGGCAAGCTACAGTGGCTAGTCATTGTATTAGCTAGGACTGGTAAAAGCGTTGTCATGCATTGTCATGGTTACATGGTTGTCACATGGGTTGTGTTGTGAGTGAAATGATTAAAAAATCATACCATGTGTTAATAGGTGCCGATAAATCTGTAAGTGAGATCACGTGTTAACGAAACGAGCGCCGCAGGTTAAACCAGGTGCACCTTCAGTGACTGCTCTTAAACACCACCTGTGATATCATCACGCCAACAAAGGAACAAACACAGAGTGTATAATACAGTGGTTATGCTGCTTGTTTTATGTTTTATGATGAGACACAGCAACACAGTGATAATCAGCAACATCACATCAAACCTCAAAGCACGTGGACCTGAAGAGCGTTCACATCAAAGCGCTGAGGTGCTTGCGGCCACCCACAGATCGAGCAACACGGCGCGCTGCAAGGAGATAAGCACAGAGCCAAAATAAATACCTCTCTCTCCATTCAGAGCACAACTTTTCTCTATAATCAGAGATTTGTAAAGTCGTACAGCGAGTTTTTAGCATCAAACCGCTTCGGATTTAAATTCCTAACAAGTACGTTTCAGCAGACATGAGCACAAGGGCAAGAGCCAATACACACCGATGTAATCTTTATGTTGCCGCATACACTCTGTATTTGTATTGAAACAGCTAGCGATTAGTAAAGCAGAGTCATTAGCATGCTAGCTAACATTTTAGATAGAGAAATATAACTGTTGGTTTGGGGGGTGTCTCACTGAATTGAAAACATCGGGCAATGTTGGGGAGTTCTCTGTCTTTCCCATGTTTTCTGAACATTCCCCATGGTTCGCCCACCCAAAAAACCCTTAATTGAACATGTTCATGATACGCGTGCAAAAAAAACCCAAAAATCGAAAATCTTCAATTTGTTCTAAAAACATATTTTCTAAGGTCACTAATCCTCGTGTGACATTTTTTGACATGAATGCATCCTGCATTTGCCACAAAAAAAAGTAAAAAATTGGAATAAAAACAGGAATTCTAGTTGGCGAATACATTGTAACAGTTTATTCAGCAGATATTTTAGAACCTAAATGTCTCCACAACATCCCAGAGTACTTGCCCTGGTTGCCATGAGCTTTTAAAAACGTATTCCTGTGGCGAATTTAGTTCACCCCAATTCTCCTGCCTTCGTGGAATATTTGCTTTTGGCGAGAAACCAGTTTAGCTGTAGGGTATGCTTCAGGCTCAGGTTCATGCTTCGTTGTTCCTTCACAGGAACGACTGAGAAACATCCACCTTCACCTTCAGAGTATAATGATTGATTCCCTGCATGTTATATTTCAACCAACTTCCTCTAAACACTTCCCATATTAAAAGTCTTCAGCTGGTAAGATCAAAAAATTCAACGTTAATCTTGTTATTATTGTCTGTATATTGCGTTTTCTCATTAACTCCAACTCGTTCTAACACACTGCTTATGAAAAGAACACAGAGTAACAGAATAAGTGTTTTATTGTGCTCAGAAAGAACGTAATCTTTTTCAAACAGATTTAAGATGCTGAATAGGTTTGTTTATACGTATAGCGCGTTCAGAAATCCGTTCAGGCGCCTCGTTTCCCCGCCCGAAACCAAAGCGTAATTATGAGCTCGACTTCTGCTAATGGAGGACGAACGCTGATGAGATTTTTGTGTCTTTGTGGGGTTTTTCTGTTTCTTTTATTATCTGTTTCCAGATAATGACATACAGAATCGTATTACTGCAACAACAGAAAAATATGAACAGAACAGTATCGCGTTATAACGTTCATTCAGTCACCAAACTGCGTAATCCTACTATAGTCGTAGGGAAGCTGGATCTCAGCTGACTCTGGGTGAAGGCATGGTACACCCGACAGCTCGCCAGTCCATTCTAAGGCCAACATACACACAACCATTCACAGTTAGCACAGCAAGAAGGTCCTGGATTTGCGGGCTTGAAAAGGGTGTTTCTGGCTGTTCTAAATTGCCCCTAGGTGTGAGTGTGAATGGTTGTGTCTGTTGACCCTACAGTGGGCTAGCTAGCTGTTCAAGGTGTTCCCCACCTTCACCCCGAGTTGGCTGAGATAGACTCCAGCCTCCCCACGACCCTAGTAGGATTACGCAGTTTCGCAAATGGGTGAATGATAAGAACAGATGGAAAGTTGGTGCGGTGTAAGAGAAATAAAACACTTTAGGAGGTTATTTTTTATGAAAATAACTGACGTTGAGGTAACTGTGTGTGTGTGTGTATGTGTGTGTGTGTGTGTGTGTGTGTGTGTGTGTGTGTGTGTGTGCGGTTCTTTCCCATAAAA
>JBCNYG010000003.1:26570147-26582677 GCA_039654305.1 Porochilus rendahli | reverse complement strand
GGGGAAAAAACACACACACACACACACACACACACACACACACACACACACACACACACACACACACACACACACAATTTTGATTCTAAAGAAGTCCCTATGAAAATATCTGAAATATAACAGATGATTAAACTCTTCTGAACACGTGGTTATCTGAAAAGAAAAAGAATGAACCGGTTTTTAAATAAAACAAGATACAAAATAAAGGAAAGATGGAGAAAACCCTGTCTGAATAAGTGCAACGCCCCCTGCTGTCAGCTCCCGGATATTGCCTGGAAAAATCAACAACAACAACAACAACCACCATAAAATTCTAAACCCTCAGAACAACAACAAAAATATTTAAAATCTAAATGACAGTGTATAAAATTTATGCTTCACCTTTTTTTGTCTGTAAAGTTATTGTAGATTGATTTTAAGATGCAGTGATTAAATGAAACATAACGGGTTCCTCTGTGGTCTCTTTATAGGAAGCTCTCAATGTCACACCTAAAATATTACAGCTGACTGTTGAGGTTAGAACCCATTTAGGCTGCAATTAACTCTTAATTAATCAATGAATCAGTGAAGAACTCCTAAAGAACCCTTTCTCTTACTGTCCCTATTGGACGTACATGATTTTTCATAGGAACAGATATATGGACATTACATTTCTTTGGGGGGGGGGGCTCATCTTTTAAGGTTCTTTAAAGAGTCTTCAGGCTGGTCTGTTTACATGTAATTAATATTTGAAGAGAGAAACATATATAATTTTGTTAATCCCAGAAATTTCACATATGTGACAAACAAAGTCACTTTCCCAATGTGTAAGAAAATAAAATGTGAAAATAAAGAAAAAGTGTGATTTTAGTGTGTTTTTTTGTACTGTTTTTTTTTTTTATTTTTTTTTTGCTGGTGCCAAGACTTATGGGCACGACCTTAACCACAAGTCAAAACCATAAATGCGTACCAGTAAAAATACTGTGAAGGTAACCTGTGATGGACTAGTGTCCCATCCAGGAGGAGTTGAATTCCTAGTCGCTTCATGGTACAGAAACCAGGGATAAGCACCAGACTGATGAGCCGCTAGGCTCAGGTGTAAAAGCCCAACAGGCTAAGCTCATCTTTAATGTGATTTTTTTTAGTGTGATTATTTTTAGTGTGATATTTTCAGTGTTTTTTTTTTTTTTTTGGTGTGATTATTTTTTGGTATTATTATTTTAGTGTGATTATATTTAGAGTGTGCTTAATTTAGTGTGATTACTTTTAGAGTGTGCTTATTTTAGTGTGATTATTTTTGGAGTGTGATTATTTTTAGTCTAGTGTGTTAATTTTTTAGAGTGTGATTTATTGTGTAATTATTTTAGCATGATTATTTTAGTATGGTTATTTCAAGAAGCCCTGCGGTGGCCTGGTGAGCTGTCCAGGGTGTACTCTGCTATCGCCCCGAGAGTCAGCTGAGATGGATACCAGCCTCCCCACGACCCCAATTAGGATTAAGCGGTTCAGAAAATGAATGAATAAATGTATTCCAGTGTGATTATTTCTGATTAAACTTGTGATTAAATCTGCGTTGCTCTTTAAACCCATCCAGCCACATGCTGTTTTATGACTCACATTAAATCTCCTTAAATAACCTTTAATTTTCTTCCTCACATTTAACAAGAAGCGATCCAGGAAAATTAACCACACGGCACTCATCACGTCATCATCTCACGCCTATAAACATCATAACATGGAAAAACCTCAGTCATGATTACGAGATGCTTCTTCCTAAATCATCGCCTCTGTCCTTTCTCCTGTTCCCTTTAATACTGGGAGGGAAACGAATAAAGGTTTTCATGTGTCAGAGCATCTCTGAAGACACTGCTCTGGGGTAAACACAAACAAACCCACAGCCTGCATCCTGTACAACTTAGAGATTTCTTTTTTCTTTCTTTTTGGGAAGAGTACACAGGATATTCCTAAAGGGCCTAAGGGAGAAGCAATACAGGGAAGAAAAAGCAAGCAAAAAAGACTAAAAGAAAGAAGAAAAAGAAAGAAAAGAAGAAAGTGATAGTTAGACTGCGGTCACTGAGGTATGCAGACACCCATGAAAGATGTGCATGCCTGTTTCATCTTGCAAAATTCATTTTATTAAACATGACTTTCACCTGAAACACAAACTCAGAGCCCGGCCTCTTCTCATTAGAACTCACTGATTCACGAGAGAGAGAAGAGGGAATTAAAACTCTCCGAAATTTGCTCATAAAATAGTAAGGAGTAATTTAACTTTACGTTTATGCACTATAATTTACTGGGTCTTTTTTACTTGTGTACTGATCTGCTGTTCAGAGAGAACATGAAAGAAGCATTTAAATATAATGTTATATGTTTCATGACTCCACTATTGATTAGCGGAGTACAGAGGTGCCAGCACTCCATGCAACCCAACAAGTATGGGTAACAGAGCTTGGAGGAAAATTTTGGGAAATTTAACAAAATTTTTTTTTTTAATTTTTAATTGAAGTGACTATACTACAGAAACGTGACTATACTGTATATACAGTATAATTCATTCACTCTTCACCGATAGTCGGCTGATATAGGCTTCAGCTTCCCTGCGACCCAAGTAGGGCAAAATGGTTTGGAAAATGAATTCATGAATAAATTATTCACGTATGCACACTACTTCCTCAGATTTTGTACTTGGGTTGGATTAATTTGTTTAATATTACGATTTAATCAAAGATTCTGTAGTAGAAGGAATTTGTAAATCACTCAGACAGCAGCAGTGAAACATTCCCTCAGGTCCGGATCCCGTCTATGAGCTCGGAATACTGCAGCAGGAATAAAACACACAGAGAGTCTTATTTCACCTTCATCTTTACACATCACAACCTACAATCCTCTCGGGCAAATTCCTTCTCTCTCTTTCATTCTCTCTCTGTCTCTCTCTCTCTCTCTCAGGCCAGAGTTCTAAGACACGCCTAATTTCTTAGACGAAATGTTTGTGGTTAAGGAAATTAAACTGCATGTTAGAGTCACTCCGACTTTGATAGAGGTGCTGAGTGTATAATTCAGCTCCAGTTATTCCTGCTGTATGATGTGTTTTCATATCATGTGATTACAGGCTGCAGCATGTGTCTCAGTGTGAAGCAGGACAGTAAAAAACGTATAATAATTGAATTAGAATTCATTATCTAAACGGCTTAATCATAATTAGGGTCGCGGGAAGGCTGGTGCCCATCCCAGCCAACTCTGAGAGAGGGCGTCGTACACCCTAGACAGCTCGCCAGGCCATCGCAGGACAGAAATACACTGATGGCAACCCAAAGGCCTTCGCTTTATGAGCAAGAGCAATGGTTCTTTTACATGACTCTCACCACAGACAGCGAGAGACATGGCTGGCCTTTAATAACCCAGTTAGTTGTACTGAGGAGCGCAGCAGCGACAACTTGGTGATAGTGAGCTCGAAACCGAGGATAAGCTCCGGCCTGATGATCCATTAGGCTCAGGTATAAAAGCCCAACAGACTTTACTTTTTTACTTTACTTTTTTACTGTAAGTAGGAATAGAAAGTTACTTGTTTCACAAATATTTGATGCACCTGTAAATGGGAAAATCTATGACATCATTCTTTAAATAAGTAAAAATGTTGTTGTTGTGAAGTAAGAGGAAATAAAACACTTAGGGGCATGATGTCATGTAACAAATCTTTATAGCTGCTTTATATTAACTTATCATCACAAATTCAAATTTAAAAAAAATTTTTTTTAAATTCTTTTGTAAAATTCCAATTAACACCTGAGACATATTTATTATTCTTCAGTAAATATTCAGTCTTTATATTTGAGCAGCGATAACCACAAAAATAGAATCTCTTACTCTTACACCAGCTTACTAGTGCCAAAAATGACAGTATTTTACTCTGGTAAGTAAAGTTCCCCAGAAATTACACTCACTTTGATTTTAAAGCAGCAGTGGGTAATGTATACTGCTCTCTGCTGGTTCTGAAATGAAGTACAATTGTAATAAACACATTAACACACCTTCTGATTTTCCAACCAGACTCTTCCCCATCCTGTTTAAATTATATATACCTTGTGAATGAGTTGCCATTTAGGAAAAAAGGGGGTGGGGCTGAGTGACTGTCTCAGGTAGGGATAATTTCAGGACCAGAAAAATGTAAATATAACTTTCAAATGAAGAAGAGAAGCAGATATGTGATAATTATTTGAGGCACTATAAGATATTGTAGGGCTGGGCATGGTGTTAAGCCACAAAGAGCTCAGTGGGCGGGGCTAGATATTTTTATCCCACACAAACTTGATTATTTAATTTCCTGTTTTAGTATTAAATGCTGCAAAATGTAAAAAATAATAATGAAACAGATAAAAATTTTATACATCCTGTTAATTTATATATTTTGAAAAACATTTACTGCTAAATTTCTGGTAATAATTTATTAGAGTTTTTGTGATTGGTCAGAAAGTGCTGAGTTCTGGATTGTAATTGGTCAAAAAGTGAATAATGTTGCATATCAGTAGGTCTGACAGTAGTGCAGGTTCGTAGTAATGCACTTGTTCTAGTACGTTATCGTTTCCATAGTAAGAGATTATTCACAGGGATGTATACAGGGGTGTGTCCATGACAGGCTCCACTGATAATGAATTGGTGAATGATTTGATGAAGAATTTGATGAATGATTTGGTGAAGAACTTTTCTGATTCGGTATCATTTTGGGCAAAAATGACTCAATAATTTATAACTACATTTCATAGCACTTTTGGTTTTTCAGCTCCGCCCACTCTCGTCTTTAAAGTGGTTCTCTTGGCCCCTGCTCTTTAAATGTCACAGTTGTGAGATGTGTAATTGTTGATTGGTGAACGTAGAATTAATGTTGTACAGGAAGTGCATAAACTTTATGAATCATAATCACATCATGAACATTTTTCAGTCTGAAAGTTTAAACGTTTAGCTCTAATAAACATACAATAATTTAATTACCAAAATGTGACTGAATCTGTAATTTAAAAATGATATTTTGCATATGATTTGGGGTTTTTTTTCAGACAGGAATGTGTGTTGAATAATAAAGGATAAAATATTAATGTAATGTGCAGAGCACTCCTATCTTAAAAATGTATGAACTGTATGAACAGGTAAACTTCATTAAGGGATTATTTTAGATTTTATAACTTTAATAATTCAGTATAGGTTTATTTATTGCTTTATGTGTTGTGATCTTAAATAAAAATATTCATGATAATAATAATAATAATAATAATAATAATAATAATAATAATAATAATAATAATAATAATAATAATAATAATAATAATAAATCATTAACTTGGTGTGGATTGGGAGTGTCCGAAGTGTAAGCGGTGTACAAGTCCAGCGTTAGACAACGTTAGCTGTGATGAAGATGTAGATCCGGGCGATGAAGGTGGTAAGGGTGCCCTGCCTCCACAGCTTCATCTCCACGTCGAGCAGGAAGTCATGTGGCTGTGGGAGCTGGCGCTGCAGGTAGATGGCGCCGGTGTACGCATTCAGTTTCCTGGGGCTGAAGTAGCCGTCCTCATTGCCCCTGCTGATGCTGATGATGATGTTGTCGCCGGAGTAAGCGGGAGACGGACCCATGCGGAAGATGAGCGCCGGGACGATGATGTTGGTTTGGAAGCTGAGCTGGTAGTATGTGATTCTCAACGGCAGGTTCTGGCACTCCACATGGTTCAAGCAGCTGATTCGCTCACACCTACTGCCAGAGAGAATGCACAGAATGCACCAGATATTTTACTTTGACTTTATCACATAACCTGGCCATAAGCTAGTCAGTGTAGCTATTTCTGTTTGTGAGCTCGATCATAAAAATCATGAAAATTTACACTAGAAATGATCTAAAGGTCAGGGGTTCAAGCCCCAATACCTCCACTGTTGGACCCTTGCCTGTGTGTAAATATCGTCATCAACTAATCTGAGTTGTTTTGTGTGTTTCCAGTGGGGGAGGCCAGTAACCAGTGAGATAGAGCTGTGTGATGTCAAGTGTTTGTGTGTGAATAACATTTGGTGAAGGTACAGTGTATAAGATCTGTGCAGAGAAGTAAGGAAGCGGAAAAGCACAAAAAGGAACCGAGTAAACTATCCACCTGTCTGAGTCATCAGCATGCCGAACCTGAGATCCGTTACAGACATGTTGTCCTTCCTAAGCATTTAAAGTTACATTTAAAGGTACATAAAATTCATAAAAACATATCATCAACCCAGTAAACAGGTAATTAAACTTCTCTCAGTCTCTCTGTTTGTTTGTATGTGTGTGTACTTCTTACGTGTCAGAGATCCGGCGGTAGTTTGTTGGACAGCTGAAGGACAGACAGCGAAATCCACCGTGAATGTTATAACATCTTTCCTCTGCAGTACAGTTATGAGTTCCGAGTGTACACTCGTCTACATCTGAGACACACAGAAACAAACTCCGCTTCAGAACGAGACTTGAACAGATACAGAAACTAAATAATACTACAACACTTAAAGTAATATTACACTTCAGGACAAGCCTGATTTTGTTCAGATTTGATTTAATCCAGTGTGATTCAGTTTAGAGCTAATTCATTTCAATGTGATTCCGTTCAGACCTGATTCGGTACAGTATGATTCAGTTTAGACCTGATGCAGTTCAATGTAATTCCGTTTAGACCTGATTCAATACAGTGTGATTTATATTAGACCCGATTAATTTCAGTGTAATTTAGTTTAGATCTGATTCAGTCCAGTGTGAATTAGTTTGGACCTGAATCAATCGCAGGGTGAACACATCATTTATTTTGTAAAGAATCTCTGACCATGGCAGGAGCGTCGATTCGGAGACATTTTGTATCCGTGTTCAGGACAGGCGCAGTCGTAACTTCCTGGGACGTTTACACACTTGTAGGCACAGAGATGACCAGCACTCTGAGAACATTCATCAGTATCTGTACAGCAACAGTGTGAAGGGAAACTACTGTCAGAACATCACAGCATATCTTAATCTTTCCATTAATGTGAAGTGTATTTTAAAACAAAAGTGTGAAGCAAATGTTACCTTCACAGGTGTGTGCATCCTCGCGCAGGTAGTAGCCCTGTCTGCAGTAACACTGGTATGAGCCATAAATGTTAATACACTCGTGACTGCACGGACTGCTCAAACACTCATTCACATCTGCATCAAAACACAAATCCATTCAGGAAGTGTCAACAGAATTCTGAACAGTATCCATCATCCATGTTGGAGAAAAGCTACAGCGGAAGTCTTCATTTCTTACATGCTAAAGCCCTGTGATGCTAACGTGTTGGAGCTATCAAGATTATAATGAGAGGGTTTTTTCCCATTTTAGTTTACTTACTGTAATCTGACCTCGCTAATATTACATGCTAGCAAACCTGACTAGCGATAACAGGTGTAACAAGCTATTAATTAGATGGCTGTAACCATGGCAACGCTATTATAAGTACTAGCATGACACGCATAGCACATTGCTAGCTTCTGTCTTATCAGTAATGCTTATCAGATGATATAAAGAGTGACCATTATTTTTAAATACTTAAAAAAAAAAAAAGTACAAGACTCAGCAGGAGTGTTTGTCATGGCAGTGTTTTCCCTGTTTCCCGGCACAAATCTTGTCCTTATCAGCTTGTACCTTCACAGTTCTTGCCATCACTGGATAAAGTGAATCCCGAGGTACAAGAGCAGCGATACGAGCCTGGAGTGTTCTCACACGTCTGAGCACACAGCCTGCCCGAGTAACGCCAGCATTCATTCACATCTACAGTGCAAGAGAAAGAAAAAAGAAAGAGAGAGAGAGAGAGAGAGAGAGAGTGAGAGAGAGAGAGTGAACAAGCAAGAGAGAAAGAGAGACAGAGAAAGAGAGAGAGATGGAGGAGACAGTATTCACACTAGTCTAAACACCGAGCCGAGGCCTGACGCTGAGCCACAACAGTGTGAATCAGCACCTGAGATAAGACCGAATAAATGCCCGTGGTTCTGCTTCTGATAACAATGTAAACACACACATGAAGCATGACATCACCAGAGGAGCACGATGGAGAACATGATCAATCATGTACAAATATTATAAAGTGTAAAAAAGGCTGAGGAACATCTCTAAACCTTCTCTTTGAACATAAATACCAGGATTGTATATACAGAATATACATTATTATTCAATCCTAGGTCACTAGATATTAGCACTTCTGCACTCTCATTGGCTAATCTTCTCAAAGGATATACTGTGACATCAAAAAAACCTAATTGGCCGTGCCTCATTGTACACCGAGATATTTTGTAATAAAATTAGATTTTTTAATTTTCAATTTTCACTTTTTTTATTTAACCAAAAGTGACCCTTTTTTTGGGAAAATGAAGTGTTGGTAACATTAGTTCCACTAGCAAACCAGAAGTGGTGCTAGCACCAAGATTTTAAGTCTAGACTAATTCTACGAAAAACAACAATATATAGAATTAACGCATTAGATAGTGAAAGATATTAAAAATTATACAATTGTTTTTCCACCAAATGCGATTTGAATAAACTTCATGCCCTCAGCTAAGCAGCTAGTTCCTTACTAAACAATCACAATTTTATTGGACTACTGGAATTCTTTTGGACTGCAGACCTTCAGCTTATAGGCTAGCTCGGCAAGCTCGGTGCTAACTTGAATCTTACTGAATACAAAAATAAAAATGCTATATTTTTTTTAATCCAATGGAGAGAACAAAACAGTTATTCCACGCCATGAAGTGTACTAATGACCTGCTCAACGTCACCTCGTGAGTTATTGATTCATATCCGATCAGACGGCATGGAATAACTGTTAAATACGAAAATACAACGCTCCATTTCCACCTGCATAATTTCACAAACATACAGTATCTAGCTGTTACAGTATCAGCAGTTCTAAACTGCTAGCTTTGTTAGCTGATACACACACACACTGCTTTTTTTATGGAGTGGATTCTACAATACTTTATGCTTTATGCTAACAGCTTTGATTGATGTTTCATACCATGCAAAAACAATCTCATTTTAAAAGTCCATCAGACATAAAGCATGTCTCACCTACACACATCCTCCTGAAGGTGTCGTACTGATAACCTGGATGACAGTCGCAGCGGTACGTTCCAGGGAGATTGTAGCAAGTTTGACCTTCTCCACAGCGATGGACGCCGGTTTCACACTCATCGATATCTGCACAGAGTCGACAGCAGAACAACCATTTTTAATAAAAATGTATCTTTTTATGTATATATTTATTTTAAGATCAGATGCCTGCTGTTCACGATGTACCCCGCCTTCGCTCAGAGCTTAAGCGGTGTGGAAAATGGTAGCGTCATGAAAAGTATGAGTAACAGATTTCAGTTTAAGGTTCAATTTATGTTTAAAAAAAAAAAAGTTTACAATCATAATTGAATATTTAAATGAGTCGTGATGGAATATTTTGCTCAATGAATAAATAAATAAAAATTATAATACACCTTATATGAATATTATTTTATTTATATTATATCACATCCACCTCACGGCAGGAAGGTCCTGGGTTCAAGAACAGGGCTACGTGGGGGTAATTCTGTGTAGAGTTTGCATGGTTTCCACATGCTTGTGTGGGTTTCTTCTAGGTACACCGGTTTCCTCCCACAGTCCAAACACATGCACATTAGGCTAACTGTCTGTTCCAAATTGCACCTAGATGTGACTACAAGTGTGATTGGTTGTGTGTGTTGCCCTGCAATGGTCTGAAGAGCTGTTTAGGGGATACCCAGGCTTCACCCAGAGTCGGCTAAGATAGGCTCCAGCCTTCCCGCGACCCTAGAATGATTAGGCATTCGGCAAATATATAAATAATTAAATGAATGAATGAATAAGTAGAAGTCGAACTTGAAATGAAACTTCATTTATTTTTTTTAGTAGGTTCTGAGACACATCAAGTTTTTTTTTTTTTATTACATTGCTCATGGGCATGGCTTCTTTTCTCTGTCATTATTGTCTGATCTAATACCCCTGATCCTGTGTATGAGCTCACTCTGACGTCTTTCAGGAGTTTTATTCAGGTGTGTGTGTGAGAGCAGGAAAACCACAACTATGTAATCTGTGTGGGGGGTGCAGGAGGGTAGGAGTGAGCGTAACACACACTAAAGACTTTTGTTGTGTGTGTGTGAGTGTGTGTGTGTTCAGGTGTGTATTACCGATACACCTGGTGCCGTCAGGACTGGCATGATAGCCTCTGCTACACAGGATGATCTTGCGCTGGCAGGTGTACGAGCCGATCGTGTTGATGCAGTTAAACCCGGGACTGCAGGGCTGTGTTACTGTTCTACATTCATCAATGTCTACACACACACACACACACAAGTGCAAAAACTTATTTACATCTCTTCATTTTTATTTTGTTTATCTGACTCTTACAGCTTCTACACATCTCCGTAAAGGTCTTTGCTAAAAAAAAAAAAAAAGAATGTTCTTAGGTTTTTCTTGTGCTCAAACTTTTAGGGGTTTTATTTTATTTCTTCAGAGCAGATCTGACACTTGCTGCCTCAACATGTCTCTTGGTTTCTATCCCTGCAGGCTAATTCCACCAGTTTAACACAGAAATAGAGAGGGAGAGAGAGAGAGAGAGAGAGAGAGAGAGAGAGAGAGAGAGAGAGAGAGAGAGGGATAGCAAGAGAAAGAGGGATAAAGAGAGGAGAGAGAGAGAGAGAGGAGATAGAGAGAGAAGGAGCAAGAGAAACAGACAGACAGACAAATGCTGACAGATAGGGAGATAGAAAAACAGACATTTTTTTTTTAAAAAGGACAGTGAGGGGGTACAGAGAGGGAGACCGACAGAGAGAGGGAAAGAAAAAGACAGAGAGAAAGAGACAGACAGAAGGAAAGAGAGAGCCCAAAGACAGAGCTTCAGCTTTATGATTCTTCAGTATCAGTTCATTAATTACTGAATGAACTCGTTAACTTATTATTATCAGTCATTCATTCATTCATTTTCTGAGCAGCTTAATCCTAATTAGGGTCGCGGGGAGGCTGGTTCCCATCTCAGCCGACTCTGGCCGAGGGCAGAGTACACCCTGGACAGCTCGCCAGGCCATCACAGGGCAGAAACACGCTGACTGCCATGCAGCCTCCTCTTTATGAAAGTCAGGAAAACTTACCAACACACTGGGTACGTGAGTCCAGAGTAAATCCTCCTGGACACCTCAGTCTGGCTCTGCAGCTGAACGAACCCACCGTGTTGATGCAGTCGAGCCCCGGGCCGCAGCTGTGAGCTCCCAGTGTGCACTCGTTAATATCTGTAGTGGAGGAAAAGAAGCAGATTTACCCGCTGAAGTGTCAATTCAATTTCTAATTGCACCCTGAACCAGACTGCCTACTCAATACTGGAGCTGTAACTTACAGCAATAATATATTTGTCCACAAGGTGGCACTGTGACTCAAAGATAAAACTCAAACCATTTTTATTCTACACTACAATCCTATCTTTATTCATTATTTAAACTTATCTGTAAAATAAGTATCCCACTGAGAAGGTCGTGAACACAGATGTTCTGATGTGATTTGATCCAGATACTCAGTGAAAAAAATAATTTAGAAATAACATTTTTCTCTATGATTTTCACTGATATTAAATATTATATGAAAATTTTAATCTGAATACATATTTAAAGCAAGCTTTGACTGGAAGCTGAAATTAATAATTAAACAAACATTCTTTTTACAGTTTGCAATGTCATTATCTAGAAATCTCTATCCTGACTCCTGAGTGGCAACACAGAAAAGTGTTAGCACTCCCTCATGCAAAGATCCACTTCAGGTTCAAATTCGGATGATGCTACAGTCGTGCTCTCAGTCACGGAGGCGTGGCTTACTCTTTCACCCCTGACAATTAAAGCAACACTGGCCTATCAGGGGCGTCTGTGAGCTCATGTGTGTGGAAGTGGGTGGACAGCACTTTTATCAAAGATCAAAGAAACAGCTAGATAGATAGATGAAAACACAGGCAAAGACAGGGTCAGGCAGATAGAGAGACAGACAGCAGACATAAGGCTGAACAGACAGATTGTTGGAGAGTCAGACAGACAACACAAGCAGGTCGTTAATTTGATTAGACAGAAAAAGAGACAGACAGTCAGAAAGATGATTGGAGAGAGAAAGGGAGACAGACTAATAGATGCTTTTACATGTAAAGAAAGGTAGAGAGGGAGACAGACAGTCAAAGACACGGACAGCTGTGTATTTTTGTTTTTATTACAAAGGAGGGCGGCACGGTGGTGGAATGGTTAGCACCCCCGCCTCACAGCAAGAGGGTCGTGGTTTCGAGTCCTGAGTTCAGCGAGGGGGTTTAGGGGTCTAGGGGTGTGGAGATTGCATGTTGTCCCTGTGCTTGCGTGGGTTTTCTCTGGATGCTCTGGTTTCCTCCCACAGTCCAAAGACATGCACAGGCTAATTGGCTGTCCCAAATTGCCCCTAGGTGTGAGTGTGACTGTGAATAATTGGATGTGTTTGGCTCTGTGATGAACTGGCAAGCTATTTAGGGTGTACCCC
>JBCNYG010000003.1:26496021-26512838 GCA_039654305.1 Porochilus rendahli | reverse complement strand
AGAACTGCTCCACATGTTCTCAAACATCTCACAGGTGGTTCCACTGCGCCCTGGTGTCGTCCAGGTCATGGTTCATGACCTCTGCTTGACCTTTCCTGCCCCTGCCTCAGCCACGGTCCACGTGTCTGACATTTTGGAGGTTTACGTGCGTGTGGTGGATAAGGTGAGGAGTAGATCTGACAGACATATTCCAAAAATGCCTTTAGATGCTGCTTCTGCTGCTGCGCTTCTTATCCAAGATTCCCTAAACAGCGTCTCATTTCAACTGTATGCTGAACCACAAGATGCTAGATTAGCGCTAGGCTTTATACTGTATCTCCACTCCATCATACCACCTCATTCTCTATCTCTCTCTCTCACAAACCCACACACAATGTTTATAAATATCTATCATAGCCTATTTAATTACAGATATGAAGGAAAATCTAGTTCTGATTTTCAGTGTCTTGGTCGGTGTCTGTTTTTACTACAGGGGGCAAAAAAAAAACATTTATTTTATCAATGATTTCTGGGATTTATTGCTGAAATGCAACTACAATGCAATTCTAATCCGGACTTGTGGTGTTTTTAAGCTTCATGACTTTTAAATAGAGAAGTACTGAACAGTCGACATCAGCATTGGATTTGCAAAATTTCTGAATGAGATCAACCAGTAGATATTTGATATATATTATTACTCTACTGTTAGGTGGAAATCGGGAAGTCTGTGAGAGCATACGTTCGAGTTTTGGACGACAACAAAAAGCCATTTCTTGCCAAATATTTCTCTCAGATGAATCTGAAACTCAAACCGGCGTCATCCATAGTGTCTCTGCAGTGAGTATAAGAATAATGCTTGGCATCAACTTTTAAACTCATTTTTACTTTTTTGTCCTTTTTTGATGGAAATAAAAAATGTTTGCTTTTTATGCAGACATTTTTCGGAGTATTCTGAGAAGGACACAGCAACGTTCCTGGTCAGAGGGATGGTGATCGGTCAGACGAGTATTTCTGCTGTGGTGACTGATAAAAACGGGAGAATGATCTCGTCTGCACCGCAGCAAATCGAGGTAAACCCTCTCACCACTTTACAGATTCAACTAATACTTCGAATTATCCTCGGTTGATAATTTTTTATTCATTTAGGTTTTTCCACCTTTCCGGCTGCTCCCGAGAAAAGTCACGCTGATTATTGGGGCTGTGATGCAGGTCAGCGAGTAAATATGTGTAAATACGAACGTAAAGAGAAACTAAATTGTTATTTCTGTTCTTATAAATTAATAATGATTATTGTGATTTCCAGATCACATCAGAAGGTGGTCCGCAGCCTCAGTCCAACATTCAGTTCTCTTTAAGCGACTCCAGCATCGCCTCTGTTAACAGCATTGGTCTGGTACGGGGTGTCGCCGTGGGCAACATGACTGTTACAGGAGTTGTCCAAGCTGTTGATACGGAAAGTGGCAAACTGGTGGTGATCTCCCAGGTAACGCCCCACGTTTCCTTATCACGTTATACGTCAGACCCCATTTTGAGTTGGTGAGCTTGTCTTCCAAAGTAAACTGGTGATATTCACAGGATCAAGTGGAGGTGGAGGTGGTGCAGCTAAAGGGTGTCCGAATACGAGCACCCATCACTAGGATGAAGACTGGCACCATGGTAACCAACCCCTCTTATTTACTTCCTTATTCGCTCTGGAGTCTGGCTGTAGGTGGAGCAAAGATATAGCATGTTAATAGTGTACTACAGTGAGATTTAAGTTTATAAAACTGATGTGTCTGAATCCACATGCCCTATTTACTTATTATCATTCGTTATGTAGTTATATAGTGTTAAATTATATTTCCAACCATGACAAATAACTTCTATAAAATATACCATTTTTGAGCATACCCAAAACTCATAAAACAGCAAAACATCTTCCCCACTCTTTATTCTCAGAAATAATTCAAGGTTATGTGAATATGCATGGATATGCAAATGTTGGCGCAGGGTTATATTATTACATTATAACTTTATATTGACAACCATGGCCTATTTATAAAGCTATAAAAGGCCTATAAATTAGTTTAAACATTTCTAAACACCCTAATCTATGACTACCTGAATTCTAAGCATAATTATATCATTTAAATATATTAGGGTTTAATTATTCTCATTTTAAAGAATGACAGGAAGAAATGAGGTGATTAAAATGTGCATATTTATATATATACATAAATTTTGTTTTAAATTATTTAATAAGAATAAAAATCTATAAGCTTAGGCCACTGTAATTTATATAAAATTTTAAACACTTTTGTTAAACTGTGATTTTGTGTCATTTGAGTTTTTAAGATTAATTTATTGTCTGGTTATAGATGCCGGTGTATGTGATGGGTCTAACGAGCAGCGAGACTCCATTCTCTTTTGGTAATGCCTTACCAGGACTCACGTTCCACTGGAGTGTAACCAAGAGAGACATCTTGGATGTCCACACACGTCACTCTGAGGTGAGGGAACATGAAGATGATATTATAATACAGCTCTCTTATTTAGACTGTTAGGATAGTCTGTGCTATGCGTGGTGGAGAGAGAGAGATAGACAGAGAGGCGTCTTGGCTGCTTTGCCTGTGAACTTATTTATCAAATGATCTCCCAGAAGAGAGACTTCACTTCATAAACTTTTTATTTTCCTTCCAGAGGCATTATGTAACACATTTATGTCTAGACGTTTTATGTTTGCCTTTTGGGAAGCTTGGCTCAAATAATAATGAGAACCATGATATTTATTTTTATTCTTACCAATTAAATGACATTTTTTGTTGTTTTTGCCCTAAATACAAAGTTCTCTGTTCAGTAGGAAACATACTATTGTAAATAGGGGACTTGTCATGAGACAGGTTTAGTTGTGATTTGGCGGATCTTTGAGGAAGAAGTTTAAATTGTTGTGTGGTTTAAATGTAACATCTTTCATATTGCCTATTGTTGATCACATCTGCAAGTGGGAGAGACGCCGGTAACAAACTCTGTCATAATAAAAAGAACCCTAACTGTCACATGTACATGTCCAGTACAGTGATACTCACTCTTCTTTTGGACACGAGGGCATTAAGGGCCCGGCTGCTGGGGCTCGAACTTTTAATTTTCTGATCAGTATCCCAGATTTACAGAGGGAATATTTCTCCCACTGCTCCTACTTGTCTGTAACGAACTATCTGGACTGTTTTCATCTTTCTTCTCGTCCTCAGGCCTCCATTAAACTTTCTGCCGAGCATAACTTTGCCATGAGCGTGTCGGGCCGCAGTAAAGGCCGCACTGGGCTGAAGGTGGTGGTGCGAGCGACAGTTCCGGAAGCTGGCCACATGTGGGGCAATAAACTGGAGCTGAGTGATGAGATTCAGATCCAGGTCTGTGGTTCTGTCGTGACTGTGCAACACTGTAGGATTTTGTATCAGATGGTTTTGACTTTTTTTTGTTTACACTGTCTACATCAGGAGAAAATATGTCAAGCCTTAAACTGAGGGGGGGGTGTTGGTTCTGTCATTTTTCTCAGGTTTATGAGAAACTGCAGTTGCTGAATCCTGACGTGCAGGCTGAGGAGATTTTAATGTCCCCAAACTCCTTATTAAAACTTCAGACCAACCGGTAAATAAAAAAAAATATATTTGTCTTACAGTTACAGTTGCTTTAAATTTTATAAGGATCTAAATATTCTTTTAAAATAATTAATTTATTGATTAAAGCCGAATCCTAAAAAGCTTGAGTCGAGGCAACGGGACTTCTTTTTGTGGTTTTTGAAGACGTTTGCTTTCAATCCAAAAAGCTTCGTCAGTTAGAAATTCTGGTGGAAAGTTCCAGCCATATATAGGCTGAGGAAAACTCTTAAGTAAAGTGCAAATCACTGTCCCTCCCATCCATTCCATCTTCTTTGGGTTCTTTTGTCCACTAGGGTGTTCTTAGGCTGAAACCTTCCACCAGAATTTAACTGACGAAGCTTTTTGGATCGGAAGCGCAAACCACAAAAACAAGTCTAGTTGACTCGACTCAAGCTTTTTAGGATTACCATCACCTGGATTATTGAGAATCTACAGCAACGAATTAAAGCCGAACGCACTTAAATAAATCATTATAAAATTTCTTGAAGTATAATAATTTGAACGCCATTAATGAATTGTTGATGTTCCCATGTCGTGTTCAGGGATGGAGCAGGTTCTCTGTCGTATCGGGTTCTAGACTATCCTGATAAAGCTTCCCTGATCCATGTGGATGATAACGGACATCTGACGTCAGGTTCTCTGACGGGCACAGCGTCGTTACAGATCACCGCTCAGGAAAGCTTCGGGGTCAACCAGACCATCATCCTCGCTGTGAAGGTAACGCCCGATTTCTACCAACGATACTGTTGGTGACGGTGTTTGTGCCGGGGGTGTTTAGGTTGGTGTTTGTGATGGTTTTTGTGCTGGTGGTGTTTGTATTTTGTGATGTGTTGATGTAGATGGTTGTGTGCAGGTGGTGACTGTATCGTACCTGAGACTGAGCACCACTCCAGATTTCTACACCTCTAACAGGGAGATGCTGTCGGCTGTCCCGCTCGGCTCCATCCTCACATTCACCGTCCACTTCCACGACAGCAGTGGTGAAGCTCTGCACAGCCACAACTCACAACTCACCTTCTCTACCAACAGGTAGACCCTCACTCACCTGCTACGATGTACATATACACCTCCTCTCACCTGTCACAATATACTTCTCTACTTACCTGCTACCATATACATATACACCTCCTCTCACCTACTAGTATATTTACTGTGTGTGTGTGTGTGTGTGTGTGTGTGGTGATGTGGTGGGGAAGTGTAATTTGAAAATTGATGAACATAGATTTTTTTATTGTCCCATTTTGAAATGAATCTGTTTCTGCCTCAGTGAGTGGATTTAACAAGCAGCGTGAGTAATGAGTATGCGACTATCTGCCCCTGGGGGTTAACCTCATGCAACACAACTGTTCTAATAGAGTCCACAGAGAGAGAGAGTGAGACAGACACTGGGAGAGAGACAGACCGTGAGAGATTTATGCAGAAACTCGAGGGACTAAGATTCTAAGACGCTCTTAGAAATGTGGACTTATTTAAACAGGGAAACCAAAAGCTTGAGAAAAACGGGTAGATAGAGAGAAGCGAATGCAGGAGGCATTCTTAGAGAGAGAGGAAGAGATGCTTCTTAGATGGTGCACTTAGTTATGAACTTTGAAGGTTTAGAAGTTACACCGGGGGTAAAGCCGTTGGAGGGTGTATTTGGGGCTTAGGCCGTTTGGCAGGTAGGTTATGGGAAATCAGGTTATGCAGATTGGGGGTTTGAGAGGTTACACCTTGCAGAGGAGGAGGATGTTGGTTAAGCAAGCATTTTCTCCTATCAATCACAAGCTATAGCCAATCACAGGTGTCTGTAAGTGAAAGAGGGTAGGCCTGACATAAATTGTCGATTGTTCGAGCCTTTATTTACTGCAATAACTAATACATTTTTTTTATTTTAATTCCCAGGGTGTATGCGCAGAAAAGAAAAAATCTGGATCTAAAAAGGGGAACATATTTTAAAACAGATTATTCCTAAAGTTTCTATTTTGTGTGTGTGTAGGGATGATCTGGTTCAGGTGGGTAAAGGTATGAGGAATGGTTCTCTCACGGTGCGGACGTTAAACGTTGGCTTGACCTTGTTGAGTGTATGGGATTCGGACCAGAGTGGACTGGTGGATTATGTCGCTCTGCCTGTCCATCACGCCATCCAGCCGGCCGATGCCCAGGAACTGGTGCCTGCTGATGTGGTGTGTTTTTCAGCGCAGCTCGTCAGCACTGAAGGTGAGCTCATTACTCTGTTCTGAATTCTGATTGGTTAGGTAGGTGCTCGCTCTGATACGTTATCGTTGTTATAGTAACGGCTCGTTCACAGGGACAGGGTGCAGTACAGCGGTCTGCGCACTGATGATAAACAGATTTTAGAAACGGTTTACATGCTAAAGTTTTACGAGGATGATTGTGTTTAACAGTTATGGGTGGAGTATACATAAATTAAATGCTTTTTTTAAACGGTATCCAATTTTATGACATCATTGAATCAAGGTGAATCTAATCATTATCATCAACCCTTGTTTTTTTTAGTTGTAGTATGAATTTTGTTGTGTGTGTATGTGTGTTTATTTGTTTGTTTATTTATTTTTTTCAGGCCTCCCAGGAACGTGGACCTCTTCATCCAGTGCCATCCTGGAGATCCATCCCAAGACAGGTGTGGCTGTAGCTAGAGATGTGGGTACTGTGACGGTTTATTACGAGATTCCAGGACAACTGCGTACTTATAAAGAGGTGATGAACACCAAAAACACTAAAATCTCCTTCCATTAAACTGAATTTAACACTATGACCTATTAACTCCTCATAATGATTCGCTACAGTATTGACTTAAATGAAATGATATGAACTTATAACAGCATTACATTCATCCCTGCTTTACACACACACACACACACACACACACACACAAGTGTAATGGCATCATCTGTAGTGAATAAAGTGTGTGTGTGTGTGTGTGTGTTAGGTTGTTGTGAACAGTGTCTCCAAGACGGTCGCTACGGTTCCGTCTGGTTCTGTGAAGAACGAAAGAGAGACCAAAGTGCTCCTGGCCACCAGAGAAAGAGGAAGTAACCTCATCGGTACTGCACTCTGAATAAATTACAAATAATCACATAATTAATGGAAGTTAAGTCAATCTGAAACTATGGTTACGCATTAGGTGGGTCAGTGGTTAAGGCTCTGGTTATCAGAAGGTCTGGGGATCAAGCCCAGTAATCGCAGACTGCCACTGTGGGGCCCTTGAGCAAAGCCACTAACCCTAACTGCTCAGTCATTTAAGTAAGATTTAAAAATGTAAGTCACTGAATAAGGATGTCGAACAAACATCATAAATGTAAATTATACATTGTTGATATGTATTCGGTTGGAAATATTTTGTAAATGAGGAGTTTGTAGTTGAGGGATAAACTGTGTGTGTGTGTGTGTGTGTGTGTGTGTACTGTACAGGAAGTTGCTCGGGTTCACAGTTGGAAAGTGTGGCCTCTTTGCAGCCTGAGAAGTCCATCAGCTGCCGTCTGCAGTTCACCAGCAACGCTGTCGACTTCTCTGCTCACGATGTCTACCACACACACACTACCTTTGACACAAGCACAGGTGAGTAAATACCTGCTGTACTTTACAGTTAAGCGCTAAGCACCACGAAAAGTGTGTTCAGTACTGTGTGTGTGTGTGTGTGTGTGTGATACAGGTATGTACAGTTGTGTGTTGAGCCTCGGACCGATGACTGAGCAGCAGGTGAAGGTACTGGGTGTGTCCATGAGTCTTGTGAGGGTGGAGGCTGATGTGGAGGGTAGTCGTTTCTCAGGAGAGCGAGTAAGTGCTGAGCTGCAGGTGAATCCTGGTTTCTACTCTGATCAGAATCACATCATCCTGAGCAGCCAGCACTCCACCGCCGAGCTCACTGTGTACGGAGCCACAGGACTGCTGCAGCACCTCCAGGTACACCCACACCTCCGTCACACCCCAGAAACACGGTATTCTTCTGTCTCTTCTCTGATTCCCCATCACTGTGTGACAAACTCCACCTCCTCCCTGCCTTGACCTGTAGGTGAAGTCCAGCTCTCCCTCCATCCTGGTCCAAGAGAAAGAGGTTTCCTCCACCTACCCAAGCTTCATCAGATACACTGTCACCCTGCTCAACATTCAGGATGTCACATCTGCCTCTCTGACCGTGTTAAGTCCCAGCACTGAACAGCAGCTGCTCATTCCTGTCACCGTCATACACACCATCGACACCGGCGCCACCAGCAGAGGTTCTCTGTTCCACTCTCTCTACATCTTAGAGCTCAGGAACAGATTTACAGAAAGAAGCTTTACAGAATACCTTGTACAGATTATTTAAATTGATAATGTCGCTTATCAAAGTACAGTGTTGTGTTGAGTAATACGGTGAACAGTGTCGAATAACACAGTAGCTACGTCGAAAAACAGTGAACGGTGTCGGGTAACGCAGTAACAAGTGTCAAGTAACTGCGTAACTGTGTGACAGTGGGCGTGGTTGGAGGACTGGAAGGCGGAATCCTGCAGCAGTTTAAAGATTCGTATCAGGTCATGTTCTTCACCCTGTTTGCTCTCCTGGCTGGTACGGCTGTTATTGTTATTGGTAAGTAATGCTAATCCTCCATCATATTAACTGTGTGAGAGAGAGAGACCGAGAGAGAGACTGTCCTGGGATGATTTTATTTCTTCTCTCCCTCTGTAGTGTGTCATGCCATTTTCTCTCCAAAAGACCAACCAGTTCATCCTGCCTTCATCCAAAGATCTCCACCCAGTCCAGGTACTGCACACACCCCGTCCTCCTCCTGCCTCTAGTTGTTCTTTTTAATTTGCTCGCAGGGTGCTATTGCTTTGTAGCGTCACTGTGTGTTTCAACATAATCCTATTTGTGACCGTGTCGTCTCTCTCTCGTCTTCCTGTCTCCTGACGCAGCGTCTCCGGCTGGGAGTCATCTGGGGAGCAGCCCGACTCTGCGTCTGTTCTCCCCCGGATACAAGTGTCGCTGAAAACGCAGCAAAAACACACCGCAGACCATCATCTGTGTCTTCAAGTGCCTTTAATACAAAGAAAAACACACGGAGAAGTGGTGTATGTGTGTGTGTGTGTGTGTGAGCGCGATTAATTGCACTGCATGTTAGTGTGTTTGAGTGTTTTAAAATTCCCCCACTTAGTATTTATAACAGCCTCCTTCATTTTCTTTTCTTTCTCTTTTGTAATTCTGGGCATTTTGATTCCAGTGGATCTGATAAATCTGTGAATACGTGAAAACTCAGGACTTCACACAATCACTATACGGTAATCACATAAGGTCGCGTGTTAATAATAATGTGAATATACTGAGTATAGGGTCATCACTGAAATCCGTCCTCGCTTTGTATCTCATGGACAGCGTGTGAGTTCATGCAGAGGAAGACTGGAACCGTCAGCCAGTTTGTTTTTTAATTTTTTATTTTGTGTAGTGAAAACATTTCTACTGTTTTTGACAAAGCGTCACATTTCAGTCACTGGGCAGCTTCCCCATTACTCATGTGAAACAACTTATTTTTATTTTCTTAAATTCCTGCTCACATCCTGGGAAGAGAAGTCAACTTTAAAGAACTGTTTTATTCCCAAAACCATCAGTAAAAATAATAATAAATAGTGAGAGTAATAATAACTGGATAGTGATGTTTGGGGTCCCGGCGCCATTTCCAGATCGTGTCGCAGTGCCTTGTTTTCTGCAGGTCATACATCAAGTTTTTTAATTGCAACTCAGCGTTAACACTGTCGTGCTAATTGGCTAGTGGTAGCCATGTCCCCACCCCCAACCAAAAGTAGGAAATCTGCTCAAAAGGCCATTTATAGCGGCTCCTCAGTGGCGCATCGAAAAGGTGCGTGACTGTAAACCGGAGATCGCAAGTTCAAATCCGGATTGATGCCGCAGCCATGTGAGCTCTCACAGGAGAGAGGGATGGCATATGCTCACTTCCCTGTCGATCATGTGATCACCAGCCACCAGTGGCTGTGTAATAGGGAAGGCAACACTTGATGGGTGGGAATTGGATACGACTAAATTAGGGAGGGGAAAAAAAGATCAGTTAAAGCACTTCAATATATCAGATTTCAGTTTGATTTGGTTTACAGTGCCCGAGAAAGAGTTATGATGTAAATCTTAATCCTATGTTAGACTTTAGGATGCTCTGCCTTTTTCAGAGCCACTGCATCAGTAAAAAACAAATGAATGTTTGTAAAACAGTGAGTTTGAAGAAAAAATTAATAGTTGGTGGTGGGTCGGTTTAAAACCAGATGCCTCAGGTGTTCCGTGGTGTTCAGTATACACCACTCTTCTCTTCTGTGAATTATTTTCATCAGAATTGTGAATTTTGTTTTTACCATACCTCAGGGGTCCGAGGTCGAAGGTCAGGCCTCGGTGCCATGTTGTGGTGTTTTCCAGCCTGTGAGACCACAGCAGAGAAGAGAATAGAAAGTGAAGATTTTTATATTTTGATTTAATTTTTTAATTTCTTCCTGCGAATCACATGTGAAACTTTTGAGAATGTTTTTGTTTGTTTGTTTTCAGGAGTTTAGCCATGCCCTCTTCCTCATCCTCCTCACCACTCAGCTGTGTGTATATTAGATAAGAAAAGTATTTCCTGAGGATGTTTAAATAAATGTATTTGACGTGTTTTCTGTAACGTTTTAACATTTGTTAATTTGTTGATTTAAAGACCTTTTCTAAAAACTTGTCTGGGTTGTTTTTAACTTGAATTCTGCTTGTGTGAGCGACAGAACCAGACATCCTCAAGTAAAGCGTGGATTTAATCAGGGTTCCAATGACTTGCTATAGTTCACTTCATCTCAATTTACAAACTGAACATTAATGCTTGTTGCCAGCATAAACCCGCACACTCACTTTGCCTCTGTAACTTTTGCCAGCTGTAGCATGAGTCCTGATGTTGAGACTGTGACGTCATGCGGGTTACAGACTCACGTGTGTTGCCGCACCGCTTTTTGTTCATTCGCAAGAGGGACCGTCTCTAATTTTTTGACCAGGCCTTTGTTTTCCAATAGGGGGCGCTATAGCAATACAGCGGCTGGTTTTGATCGATTTCTGAAAGTTTCCTCAGATTAATGAAATCTCACTGACATTGAAAACTGTTTCTTATCATAAATGCATTTAATAACAGATTCTGATGAATTCCGTTTAATCAGAAAGTCTTCTTAAGCGTCCAGACATTTCTGGCTCAATTTCTGAGGGGAACAAAAAAAAAGTTTATTCCGTCATGTTATAAAGGCAAAAAAAATTGTTTGTAAATTACCTATATTCATTATACTATAAATAAATAGCATTATTTTGTATCATATTTATATTAAACTCCTAATAACAACAACTAGTATTATTATTGTTATGATATTCTTGTTATCAAGCTGTTTGCTTTTGCTCAGTAGTGGGCAGCAGTGTGTGTGTGTGTGTGTGTATGTGGTGCTGACGTCAGCAGCATCTCAGAAAAGCGTGCCCACTTATACACTGTTTAGAGTAGAAATGAGTCGGTTCATGTGACTCGGCTCAGTTGTGAATCAGTGTTCGGAGTTGCAGTGGGTTGAGCAGGAGGAAAGTTTCCAGCCCGTTCAGTTGGGTGTCTGTGTCTCCGGTACTCAGTTGCGGTATGGCGGTGTCGTGGGCGCGCGGGTGCGGAACCGGACCGTGCTGATCTCGGTAAACCCGGATGCTGGTCGTGTTTGAGTGGAAGCACAGTGATGGAGAGTCCCGGTCCGAGTTCGGGTCAGGGTTCGGGTGAGAAGCCCAGCAAGGCGGCGGAGTGTCTGAGCGAGCTGAACCGGATCATCGAAGCGCAGCACGAGCTCCTGGAGCGCCAGAGAGCGCGGATCGCGGAGCTCGAGCTGCAGGTCTCCGAGCTGCGCGGCCGCAACGCGCGCGTGCACGAGGAGTACGAGAGACACCTGCGCACGTGCACCCTGCATCAGCACCAACAGCAGCAGCAGCAGCAGCATCACAACATCAACCACAGCATCAGCTCTCTCTCTGCGTTAACAGCCATCCAGGAGAAGTAAGCCTTTATCCTGCACTTTACTCTTCCAGATGTGCACAGATGTGCAAAAATATTAACACACACATAATATCCTACTCTTTGATTTTGAATAAACTTTCCACTGTTGCATCATGTGAGAATATTCCACTTAATTTACTGATGATCACTGAGCATGCGCACGGAAATGTCACCAGTGCTGTTTGTTTGGTCAATGAATTAATTTTACATCATTTAAATAAAAATGTGTTTTACAGTGTCCTTCACATAGTCCCACACTGTCAAGATCCCGTATTTAGATTCATATATTATATTTATGAGGTCACATGACCACAGTGCGTGGTTACATCAAAGACTTTTTAACAAGCTTCATTATTCTTAATTATAGAATTATTTATTTTCCATTTTAAAAGCTCAGACGTGAAGGAGAGGAATCAGTATAAACACCACATCCTCATTCTTACCTGTTTCGGTACAGTATGAGACTGAGATTTCTTTCTTTTATTTTTTTAAAGAAATTAGTTCAATTGTGTATTTTATACAGAAACTATATTTGGTCATAAAAAAAATAAGTATTATTATTCATTCATAATATGCCCTCGTCTCTGATTGGTGGAACATCATCAAGTAATTCCTGATATACTTCGATGAGCCGAATTATCCGTCATGAGCATCAGATGAGTTGAATAACCCGCAAATATTTGGAATGAATAGTAATAGTATGTGGCTTTTATTTGATATGGAGAATAGTTCGGATCTCAGAGGGTGTTATCCATCTTAACCTTTGACTTAAAGGTAAATCCCTCTCAGTCTGTAGAATTCTCCATGTCATACTTCGCCCTGTTCAATAGTCATTTATTATAATGTACAGTATTTGGATTAATATTTTATATTTATGGGTCTGAATAGAGTGCAGGATTAGACTGAACAGAAAATTTATGTATGTAACTTTTTGGAATCTGATCATGAAGTGTAGAATTATATTTTCCCCCTTACTTAAAAACCCAGTGTTCAGAGGTGCATGATAATCAACCGAGTGCAATGATGAACACTATTCCTGATCGACTTTGACGCCACATCATCGTCGTCATCATCATCATCATCATCATCATCATCATCATCATCATCATCAGTGCAGCTCTTATTATTTTTTTTATATCAGTAAAATGTTCCTTATGCTCCTGTATTAATTCAGTCAGTGTTTATATTCCGTGCTGGAGTTGATATTCTGTATTTGCTAGCGTTCGCTCCACGCTGCTCATCAACTCACTGTGTGTGAGAGAAAAAGCACTGATTAATCCACTCTGATTTAGCTGTGCGTAATCAGTGATTTCTTCTAATCTGGCTACTGTTGATTCACGCAGGAGGAAGATGATGTTCGGTGTTGGACTCTAATTAGAAAATATTTTCTCTTAATGAAGTGTACAGTCTAAATTCACTCACACACCGCTCCCCACATTCAGATTGCTCATGATGTCTGTACATACGTTACGTTCTAAACAATATAAACATGTTTCACGGTGGAGGAGAGGAGGATGATGATGATGTAGTAGACGGTTTATATTACAGATCTCTGAGTTTGTATTTCACGCTGATAAGCCTCAGACTCATCTGTAGCGGGTCAGTCGGCTCAGTAGTGTCCACTGCAGTTATTTTGTAGATAATGATGATGTAATGAACACCACTTCCTGATCACTGAGTTTCACGGTTCAATTTTTATTGTCATACACAGGTAACACTGGGATATCATTACCAGCAATGAAATTCTTGGACTTAGAACCCCTTCATTATTACACATAAGAAACAAATATTACACATAAAATAACATTTAGATAAAATGATGATGGCTTGTGGGTCGAAATTGTCCCTGAATCTGCTAGTGTGAGTCCGGATGCTCCTGTACCTTCTGCCTGACTGAAGTAGCATGAAGAGTGTGACTGGGGCTGGGATCGGAGTGGAGCCGTTGGCCTTCCTCCTACAGCGCTAATTGGTTGACCGACCAGCAAGTTAGCCTTTAGCTAGCTGTACTGTGCACGTTTCTAGACATTAGATAGCTGTACTCTCAGTCAGTACAAAAAAATCTCTCTTTCGGCTCGTCTGTATTTATGACCTTGCGCTCAGTTAATACTGTATATCATACATTCACTGATTAATTCTGAACCGCTTAATCCTAATTAGGGTTGCGGGGAGGCTAGTGTCCATCTCAGCCAATTCTGGGCAAGAGCATAGAACACCCTGGTCAGCTTGCCAGGCCATCGCAGACCAGTTAATACATCAATTATTATAACGTAATAAGTAATAAGTTAAATGTAAATTTGTAAGTCAAAGCAGGAAAAAATCATGTAATTGAATGTAAAAGTGTTGGCACCCTTTTCTTCTTCTTAATAACATTTTTCTCCGTTTTACCGTTGTTTGTATTTTGCACCATTGATAAGGAAAGGCGTCTTACCGTTGAGTTGCTTTTGGAACATCAAGAAAATCCTATAATGTCCATCCGTCCCTCCCTCTGGCGTACATGTGCCAGTATGTTGTATGTTGGACTGTAATGCAGTTTCTCTTGTATGGGTTGTATTTTCACGGTTTCACTCAAATGAGGATGGGTTTACATTTTGAGCCTGGTTCCTCTCAAGGTTTCTTCCTCGTGTCTCTAATGTACACACGGGAACCTTGTGATGGTAGTTCTCATGCTGGTATATAATCGTCATAATGGGAATAAATGTCTGAGTGATAGTAACGTCTTCTACCCTCAGAACTGTTACTTGTTTCAAGCCATAAAATAAAATGTACTTTTTAATAAAAAAAAAAAAAAACACTCACTTTTTTTAACGGTGTACACAGAATTCTATGTGCCATATGCAGTAGGTATCTTAATTTTTTCAGATTGCAAAATAAAGTATTACTGCCATGCAATGCATAACTTATTTGAATAGAAAGGCTTTTAACCCAATCACATTGAGGAAGCGCATGACGTTTCTGGCGCATTATACCATGCTGACGGCAGTAAACCTGTCCAGCGGGCTGGCATCTCGCTATCCTGTGGTGGTATTGGGTTTCCATTAAATATATCTCAATAGCGTACCACTTTCAGATGCTACTAAAACTTTGGGGAGGGGGAGGTCATAACGTGATGGTTACATGACATTACATCATCGATGACGTCATCAAATCAAATTCACATTGAAACCTTTTATCAGGAGAAGGTCATTTTTTCAGAGCTCCGCGTTTTGGCAGTGCCTAGATATTTATATTGCACTTTATATTCATGCATTAAGAAATGTCCCTTGAAATATCACCCGTATTGACAAGCTTGGCCACGCCCTTCCTCTTTCAGTACATTGTATGTAACAGCATTGGCGTTTTTTTAAATCCTGTTCAAGCAGCTGGGCGCATTTTTATTTCATTGTTTTTCTTTTGTTCCTCAATGACTTCTAGCTTTTTATTTCCATCTCGATGGCAGCTGCAGTGTAATGTGGATCAGACTCTGGGCTTCTGGCCACAAATAAAATCTCAAAAGCAAATTGCTCACTTGCGAACCTAAATGCTATCTGTGTTCCTTTCCCGAGCGAGCTAATGAGGAAAGACCGCGAGGAGCTGCACTTGAAATTGAAAAAGTGAAGCTGGGAATTTAAAGGAGCTGAAATAAATGCCTGGAAATGAAGATGGCGTGTTGTTGGAATATCACACGGAGGATTGCTCCAGAGACTCATTTGTCATCCTCAGTAATTTCAGACATGGTGTGTCTCCCGGTGATTCGACTCGAGCGGTTCAGCCTCCTGGAAGCTGATGACTGAACTCGTTTATCCTGAATACTAATCACACCATCACTGAGGGGAAGCAGCTTCCTGCTGAGGAGGAGCAGGATCGATCTCAGCGCTATGGATAACCAATACAATAAACCCCCTGAAGGTCGTATTCCAATAAAGAGTTAAAACTGAAACTGTCGATGCGTTCAAGCTCATTCATTCATTGATTTTCTAAGATGCTTAATCCTAATTAGGGTCGCGGGGAGGCTGGCGGCCATCTCAGCCGACTTTGGGCGAGGACAGAGTACACCCTGGACAGCTCACCAGACCGTTCCAGGGCCAACACATATACAACCACACTCACACTCAAACCTAGGGGCAATTTGAAACAGCCTATTAGCGTACTGTGCATGTTTTTGAACTGTGGGAGGAATCCGGATTACTCAGAGGAAACCCACAGGAGCACAACGAGACAAAAACGCCCGAGCCCGGGAATTGAACCCAGGCCTTCTTGCCGTGAGGCCGACAAGCTACCCCCTGTGCCACCGTGCGGCCTGTGTTCAAATTTGAACCCGAAAATATTTATGAGGAGGCTGTTTATGAAAAGTTACTGATAAAAAAAAATGGGATCATTACCATGTAGTGTTGTTAAGTGCACTCATTTAATAACGTTACACTTCAGAGGACTTTTATTATCCTACATCCTCTTTATAAAAGTCATGTATTTTCAGTGGTTTTATTAAATATGTGTGTTTTGGTGCAACAAGACAGAATATCACTGCAAAAAAAAAAATTATATTATTTAAAGAAATATTCTACTGCATGAATTTTAACTCTATTCATTCAGTTTTTCTACATCAGAACAGCTTTTCTTAGAGATTATTAACTGAGGATTTACGCCGCAGACGTCTGATTGGCTGATTACAGGAATGTGTTCCTAAAAAATCGTATTGTTTGAAGGTAAAATTAGCACCAAATTTCCTGATTGTAATTAAACTTTATTCAATAATATATAAAATCTTATACATATTTATAATCTATTACATTTGTGGTGTTTGTGTGTGTGTGTGTAAGCCTGTAGTCTGTATCGTCTCTATTGACGACGTGTTCATCTCGTTATCGTAGCTACTGCAGGAACATGAGCGTGTTCGGCGAGTCAGCAGAAGTTCAAAAGTGCTGTCAGGACACCAGGATAAAATGACAGGAAGCTGTGTGTGTGTGTGTGTGTGTGTGTGTGTAAGAAAGAAAGTGAAAGAGAGAGAGAGAGAGAGAGAGAGAAAATTACTCCACCCACCAGAAGCAACGTAGCGTGATCTTTCTGACACACACTGACATTTTCATTCCAAATAACCCCTTGAATGAAATGTGCCCAGCTGCAGTGTGTGTGTGTGTGTGTGTGTGTGTGTGTGTGTGTGTGTGTGTGTGTGCGCAAGAGAGAGAGCCAACTAGGAATTGACGTGATGTTCCTTCCT
>JBCNYG010000003.1:26463292-26473337 GCA_039654305.1 Porochilus rendahli | reverse complement strand
ACTGGGTTATGATTAAAATGTATGTGATAGTGTGTGTGTGTGTGTGTGTGTGTGTGTGTGTGTGTGTGTTCCATATTTGATGTGTAAGGCTAGAAGTGTGTTCTTTTGCAAGTAATTTATTTATGCTAATGTTGTTTCTTAGACACTGAGTTGGTTGTAAATATAGAAAAAAAGAACAACAAGGTAAAAAAAAAAGCCTAAAGCTGAATGACTATATGATGTCAGTATGGAATCGGGAACAGGGCGTGGGTTAAAAACATTAGAAATTATGATATTCATATTTAATCTGTATATTTTTTATGCCATTTTATTTAAACATGCAGTCCAGATTGCGGTGCTAAACTGACAGCTAAACTTTTTTTCACTTGTCAGCCACATTATCTCAGTTGTTTGGAAACTAAAGAAAAAAATGTTACATGATAAACATGATTCAGTTGATTGATTGAGTTTTGATTGATAGATTTTATACTTTTTTTTACTAAGAGAAATCTGTGTATCTGTCCCGGTGCTACCCTGCTCTGATTGAAAGGTTGTGACATTCTTGAGTTTGATAATAGTCGACCCTCCATCAGTTTGTGCTTTGTATGGTTCAAGATGATTTTAACCATTATGGGCGATTTTGAACCATTTTCAACCCATCAAATGCAGATTTTTATAAAAAAAAAAGATTTTGTCATTATTAACACGAGTATGAAAGTGTTTCATCACAGTTCAGTCATAACGGTTACTTTAACACATTTAGGTGTGCAGCTCTCTAACATTCTTTATAAATTGCTTGTTGTTTTGTAATCACTTATATGAGAGCCTATGGGAGTGCAATGTGATCTCAAATGATTGCCAGGAGAGTATGTTTCAACAAAAACTTAAACTTGAATTGCACTCAGGGAGTGCAAATTCCCACCAAGGTAGTGCAAACTTTTCAATCAAGGCTTTACAGCTGACGCCCACTAGGGGGAGACATTTCATTATCTAAAATGTATAACTTTGAATCATCATGCAATGTTAAAAAATCTTTCAAAACCCTCCTGGGTTCACATCCGGTTTTGGAGCACGCCCAAAAGGCAGTCAGATCTTTGTTGGTCCAGGTTTTTGGTGAAAACTTAAAAATGGAAATCCATTCATTACTTTTTGAGTTATCATGGTCACAGGCAGACGGACACACATAACAGTCTCATAAAAATAGAAACTAAAACCAAAAGGAAATTAAATCAGTTGTTCTAAACTCTGGAATAGTTTTATTATTATTGTTATTATTGTTATTATTGTTGTTGTTGTGATTGTTGTAGAGCAGTGCGCACTCTGTACTATGTGTATGTTGTGGTTATAAGTTTATTATAAAACCATTTATAATGAGCTCATAAAGCTTTAAACACATCCTTTATTGTTTATAAGAATGTTTTTGAGCCTGTAGCTGGGTTTATGAGGTGGTGTGGAATTTTAACATGTCTCAGCAGTGTTCATGAGACGTGACGTGTCTCAGGGTGTCGCTGTGTTGTTGCCGTTGTTGTTGTTGATAATGCGGTTACTCTAGAGTTCAATACGAGACCATAATCTTTTCAGTGATCTCAATCAGGACTGATTACACTCAGGTTTCACTCAGCTTTTTAAAACTAAACCTCTTTTACTACCCACTTTTTTCATCAACATTATATTAATGATAAATCCACAATAGACATAGGAGTGATTGTTGGCCTCAAGGTTCCAGCATGCACTGCAGCTCTAAAGGTTCAGTCTTGATTTGAATAGTTAGCGATCTGATGAGTGTTTAGAGGTCTTAGTGGGAAAGCTTAAGTAGTACAGATGAGGATGTGAGAGAGCTAAAACACTAAAGCGCCGCCGCATCGTGCTGGCAAGGGATAAATCAGTGTGGCATTCTGGGTAATACAGGAAACCTGTTAACCAAAGTACTGTGAAAGACCCACAAATAGGTTTTTTGCTGACCATAATAGTGTAAAAATTCTAAAAATACAGATAAAATATTAAAACATTTAATCCTCTTTCTGTGGTCGATTTATCAGATCTATTGTTTACAGAAAGGGAGCAGAGAAATAAAAAATGCATGATGTTGGTGATATAGTTCAAGTTCCAGGAGCACAATCGTGTGTGTGTGTGTGTGTGTGTGTGTGTGTGTGTGTGTGTGAGTTGTGTTGCTACAAAATATTGCAAAGTTAAAATTGATTACAATTAAAATTGATAAAATTATAAAAGAAAGACCCATTGCAGTTAAAGACAAAATAATGAAATAATAAAATACTCCTGAAATGATAAACTCTTTGTTAATGAAGAGTCTGTAGATGCTTATTAAGCAAAACAGCAGCTCGGAGAGAAAGAGAAATCTCACACACCCACTACAGTGCACATCTCTTTATTCTGTTCCAATGACATCATCGTATAAAGGATGCAGGAGGCCCCGCCTCTCTGACCGCACTAACCGGCCAATCGGAGGCTGCAGGCCAATCATTTGCAAGTTCAGTAGTGAAGGTGTTGCCAGGCAACCAGGAATTCAGCATGTCTGAGAGCCGAGCTTTCGGCTGCAGAGGACGTGAGAATCCCTGACGAGAAGCCGGGAAACGCTCGACTGCGGCGTGATGGAGAGGAGGACGTGTTCTTCTCCTGAACGCTGGTGATGACCGACTGCAAATGTGCACCACCTGAGGGACAGGAGTGGTGCTCTCACACACACACACACACACACACATGTGAAGAGTGTAGTAGGTGTACATGTGACTGATGCAGCTCATCCACGAGCCTTGGAGCAGATCCGTGCAGTCATGGCAGTGTTTGACCTGGAATTCCACGACACATCAAATGTACGAATGATTAATGATTATTCCAGTCTGAGCACACTGAGGAGGATTTTGAATTTCTTCTTCAGGATGGAGCGCTTCGGAGAGGCGGTGTCATGGCAGCTAGGCCCAGCAGGGGTCTACCGTCACCGCTGAGCGTGCTCTCAGGTGTATGAGGAATTTTTGGTCCAGGTTTGGTTGCTACTGATGTTGATGACGAGGATGATGATGGATATTTCTCATTCCACCACCTGACCAGGAGACACCGACTCCCTGACGATGTCCCGGTTCAAAGCTCTGTGTTTAGATTATTGGCAGTTTCTGTGTCTGCAGCCTCCGAGTGTTTTTTTTAAAAGGTAAGCAAAGAGCTGAGCTGAATTTTTATTTTTAGAGCTGAGCAGAAATTCATTTAATGACCTCTATTTGTTTTTTACTTCGTGTTGTATTGAGAATTCTCAGGAAAACCAGGGTTTTTTGGTAAAGTTATTAATATGTACATTAGGACTTCACATTATAATTTTTATTCTGTTCGGCTTTTAAGCACATTTGAACAATTTGTCTTTTCAAACAATCAATCAAAAAAATTTTGTGTCATCACTGTTAAGTATGGAAGAAAAAATCGACATCATTACATTTGTGCATTTAATATACAGAAGGGTGGATACAAATAAAGAACAATAGGCCAAAGACAGAACCTTGTGGGATGCCATGTTGATATTTTTAGGAGTCCCTAATGCAGCTGATTTAATGATCATTGGAAAAGATTCATTGAAAGTCTTTGCTGTATTCATTTATAAATTTTTATAAATAGGATTTGGATTTTTATGAATTGAATCTGGTGTTAATAGTAAATAATGGTGTTGAAGTACAAACTTGAAACCAGCTGTGAAATAATTTCCTGTAAATGGTTGTTTCTCAATGTATCGATCTCAGAGTTAATAAACTCAAATTTAGTATTATATAGTATTATTATATATATTTAGTATTATTATTATATAATATTGTATTTTCGACTTGTACCTTTATTACTTTATTTATTTTTGTAATTTGAACATTTTCTCACCCTTAAGTGAAAATGGATATTAATTCTGTGCATTATGCATCTAATAATAAACTTTATGAAGAGAAAGCTAAGGCAAGCCTGAAAAAGAACCCAAGCCTGTGGGACGCCACATTACACAAGCAATTCATTGTTGCATTGTGGTTCATATACAAGCTGCACTGCTGATATTTATCTTAAACTTCACTCCTTCTTCCGGTGTTAGATTGTCTTCATCATCAATCAGGAGTGATGAATTGTCCTGCATTAGGATTACAAATGCAGCATAATGAATCTTCCTAAGGCGTGGTTATCATTGATTTCACATCCCTGTTCTAAACATCTCCTCATTACGCTGAGTGAGGAACTGATCATTGATCGTTGTGCCTCATGTAAAGGTGTTGTACTTACGAATGATGTTGAAGTGGTAAGAAACAAATAATGGTGTAAAAAATTTTATATATATGATTTTACATCAGGAATAAAGCATGAAAGAAAACAAGCTATTATTGAAAAAATATAGTTGCAGACTTACTGGCCAGAAAATCTCCACACATGTTTTATTACATTTACACCACAGCAATTTTCCAACAATTACACCCAGCATGTACTTTGTTTTCTATGCAGTTTGTTGGTCTGTAAGCTGCATTTCTAAAAACCTACAGACTTTTCACTTTCAGCATTTGGCCTTGGTGGAGGTCTGCGCTCTACCAGGGCCGTTTTACATATAGTCTATATTTATACCAGAATGAAACAATTTTAATCCAATTACAGTTCCCAAAAGAGTAGGTCATTTTTAATTAAATTATAGCAGCTGTAAACCGTTGTTGAGATGCTGTTCACGCCCTGTGAATGATTTGTTACTATGGAAACTATAATGCATTAGAACGAGTGAATTAATATTAATTAAACCTGCACTACCCTCAAAGCTGCTGTTGACCAATCACAATCCAGAACTCAGCCCTCTCTGACCAGTCACATTACAGAGCTCGGCATTGCCGACCAATTACATTCCAGAACTCAATACCTTCGGACCAATCCCATTCCAGAACTCGGCAGCGCTGTGGTGCATGCAGTTAAAAAACTTCACTTTGCTTTGTAAATCTGTACAGAATGGAGCTTCTTGTACGCTTTGCAGGTCGTGAGTGTAATCCAGGTCTAATTTTCTCATCTAAGCAGGAACTCATTCACACACTCTCTGTATTTTCTCGAGTTGGAACGATTACGTCATTCCATTACAGGCACTGCAGTGCACACTATGAAATATCTCGTTATACTCTAGAGAAATGACTTTTCCTAAAACTCACACCCTTTGAGTGTAACTCCATATGGGCCTGCGAGAACAACACCGCGCCTGTACTCCGGTTCTCCGTGTACAATAACGTGCCTGTATGTTCTGGTTCTGTGTTTGGATTATGCCTGAATTTAACTTGAATCTCATTTTAACCCTTGGAAACTCTCTGACTCGCCGCTCAGATCCTCCTTCAAGGGCGAAGTCGAGGCGTGTTTGGACGTGCGCCCGGTTCCAGTTGTTGTTGGAACATGCAGGACGTTTCCATGAGGGCCAGACTGAGGAAAACTTACAGGGTGGAAGAAGCAAAATAAGATCTCGAAGGTCTCCACGAAGACGGGATTGTTTTCATCTCTGTTTTCTACTTCTTGTTTTTATGCTAAAATAAAGTAGGAAAATTTTTTTTAATAAACCTGTTCAACTCTGAACCTGCAGCTCAACCCACATGAGAGGAGGAACTTCATGTACAGAATAAAATTTCACTTTCTGTCACGAGTGATGATGAAATCTCTGGAAATTGAAGAGAAAGAAGAAGCGACTTCTAGGCTAGCGCTTTGGTTTTAGACACCTGTGTGTCAGATTTAGACGTCGTTGTATTTAACGCGTCAGGTTTCTTCCCTTCGCTGGAGAATGTCGCGTGTTGTAGTGAGTGATGTTACGGCTCTTTGGAGTGGCATGTGGAAGCACTGCATCTCCGTACGAACTAAAAGGTAGGAGCTTACGCCGTCTGCGTGTCACAAACACACTTCATAAAAACGTGTCACGTGTTTAAAACTCACGGGTATTTGTTTTAGTCGTGTCGGCTGATCAACACAAAGTCTATCACGTCTTTAATTAAAGTTGATCTCTACTACAAACTGAGTTCTCATGAATAGAGAGAAGAGTTAATCATATTATTATTTCTAAATCATTATTGTCTCTTTTTTTCTCTTAAAGTTAATTAACAAAAACACAGACTGTGACGCTCGCTACTGGAAAACCACAACGAAGTGTAAATCTCAGTCTGGGGTCTTTGCATGGAGTTCTGTGTTCATGTTCTCCTTGTGCTCGTGTGGGTTTCCTTCAGGTACTCTGGTTTCCTCCCACAGTCCAAAGACCTGTACATTAAGTGAACCATCTACTCTAAATCCCCGATAGGTGTGAATGTGAGCGCGAATGGGTGCTTGTGTCTGTAATAGACCAGTGTCCTCTTCAGAGTGTAACCCCGCCCCCTCTCACCTCAAAGCAGTACGGATTGGCTCCAGCTTCCCCACCTACCTGACGGATAAACGCTGCCGTGGATGATGGATGGATGGATGGATATTACAAAGTAACAAACTGTTACTATACTGTAGAAACCACTGTGTTGTGTATTAGCAGTTGTATTCCTCGGGGCCCCGGGGCCCCCAGGCCGTAGAAAACCATATTTTCATGTAACATGGTTTTAATTGTTGTGCAATTTTTAAAATTTCATACAAAAATATACTGTTGTCTTGAATAATATTATAAGATTTATCCGTGTCACTGTTTACCCTGAGGCTAAAAAAAAAGAAGTTTTGAAGAACTTCCAACTGAGCGCGGTAAACACGAGTCGAAACACGAACCGTGATCTGATCTACAGCCACATTTCTGAAACTATGCTGTTGAAATTTCCAGTGCTTTTGGGCTAACATTTCTAAAAATAGAAAAAAGGGCGGGGGGGGGGGTGGTTGGGGACACCCCTCCTTATTACCACACAGGTGCACGAGCACAGAGCTCGCCTCACTGTAATACTGCACCACAGGGTTGCCAGGCCCGCATGAAAAATACCTAAATTACTACAATAAGCATCCCTTTAACAGACAGAATGATGAATAAACCCAAGTAGAGAATAGTTTAATAAAACCACACATCAATTCTAAACATGTTTAAATCCTAAAGTATTTCAGATTATTATAGATATTGTCTTAAACAAAGTTGAGCTTTTATAAGGAGAGGTACAGTGTTCATAGTGAATTCTACATGTGATTCACTATTAGTGAATGTTCTCTAAAGCCACGGCTTCTAAATCGGCTACCTCATTTTTATTCCCTTCTATTAACAACTTGTTAAATTATGTTAAACTTGATATACGTAGGATACGCAGTTGGGGTTTTAGAGTTCCCACCAAAAACATGCACCTTCCCTTCCTCCACAGTCATGGCTGAAGTGCCCTCAAGCAAATCTAACCCCCAAGGTGCTCCAGTGTGTGGCAGCTGGTCCGAGTGTGTGTGTGTGTGTGTGTGTGTGTGTGTGTGTGTGTTGTGCTCACTTTGGATGGGTTAAATGCCGAAGTGAAAATTTCCTTTGTGGAACTAATACAGTATATATAAAAATCAACAACAACTTGGATTTGTAACTGTGTTATTTTGTCGAAAAATGTATCAACGCTTTCTGACCAATCAGAACGCAGAATACGACATGACGTGGTCTGCCCAGAGTCGGCTGAGATAGGTTTCAGCCTTCCTGCAACCTTAGGAGGATTAGGTGGTTTGAGGGCAGCATTTTGTCTTTGCAGCGTCAATCAAAAAAACCCCGCCTCTTGTTTGAAATTACATCATTATTATCCTTGTCATTATTTTTTCTAGTCATTAAGTGTTTCCTTTGTGATTTTTGTCAATTTTCTCCCAGTGATCATGAATAACTTTTTTAAAGAATAAAACTGAGATGTTTGTACTGAACCGTAACCGTAACCATAACCGTATCACACCATTTCCTGCTTCAAGTACATTTTTTTCCCTCCTGCTGTAACTCACTAAATCTCTTCTCTGACTTGCTGTCTCACACTGACCTTCTGAACACGAACGTCATTCTGAAACACGATCCGTTTCTGTTACCTGGAAAAGACCCGCCACGTGTTTGTTCTCCGTCTGAAGAACGTCTTGGCGTTGTGATTTTATCAGGGAGGATTATGGGAGGAGAGCGAGGGGAGAGGATCATGAAGATGTGTTGCAGTTGAAGTTTTTCTTGTATTTAAGTCATCTCATATCATGCAAGATCAGCCGTGACTCTGAGAACTCGAGAAGCCCGAGGTGATCCGATCCAGTCTGACGCACGAGAGAGAATAATTTATTTACGCTGTGTGCGTCCGGGGTCGAGTGTTCTCCTCACAGATTCAGAGCTGACAGGGAAAAACGTTTCAGCTTTGTGGGGCATCGGACATTAATTGTTTTTAAATATCAGTTTAAACATTTGTTCCTCTGGGTGGACGTGACTTCCTGTTAAAGCTGAAATAACAGTTCACCTTGGTGAGTTTTATTACACATCACTTACATTATCATTGTTTTTATCAGGTGTGTTGGTGTGTGTGTGTTTGAATGCTGCTTCCTAGGTCCAAATAACAGTAAGTAAAATTTTTTTAATGATAATCAGATCTTTTTTATGAAGTGAGGTGTGAGATGTGAGGGGCAGTGGTGGCCTTGGTGGTAGGGTAGCTGGCTTACTGATCCCGAGGCCGGGGGTTCAAACCTCACCATCACCAAGTTGTCGCTACTGTCCCTCTCCAGTGCAGCTAACTGGGCTATCAAGTGCCAGCAATGTGTCTCACTGTCTGTGGTGACAGACATGTTATAGATCCATTGCTCTCGCGAGTAAAGAGCTTTCGGGGTGTACTCTGCCCTCACCCAGGGTTAGCTGAGACGGGCACCAGCCTCCCCGCCATTCCAGTTAGGATTAAGCGTTTAGAAAATGAATGATCTGCTATGGTTTCCTCCCACAGTCCAAATATGTAATAATTAGACCATTAAAAAAAAGTTATTTTCACACATGAGACTTTAATATAGTATTTATACATCAAATATATCAATTTATTAATTAAATGTACATTTATAATCTGATTGTCTTTAACCTTTTTTATTTACCTTTGAAATGGGTGAGGTTTTTGGGTCACAAGAAAAAGAAGAAGAGGAAGAAAAAGAAGAATTATAATAGGTCTCGTTCCTGTTTGACGGACGTCTCTGTCTATGTTGTGTTCTTATTTTTCTTTCACTATAAATTTCGCTACCCTTCATTTTCTTTTTGCTTTCTTTAAATTTCTCTTTCGCTTTCACTCAGTCCATTTGGCCTCCCTCTCTCTTTTTTAATCATTCTTTCTGTCTCTCTTTATTGTTCTCTCTCTCTTTATCATTCAGTCTCTCTCTCTATCATTCTCTATCTCTCATATTTTCTCTTTATAGTTTTTTCCCTCTCTATTGTTCTCTATAATTCTGTCTTTTTTGTTTTCTATCTCTCTGTTGTTCTCTTTTTATATTGTTCTCTCTCTCTCTCTCTCTCTCTCTCTCTCTCTGTCTCTCTCATTCTCTCTGTCTCTCTTTCTCCCACATCATGTCTTCATGGAGCTCTGTGCTTTGTGTACAGGGTTCGGAATAGTGTTTGTGTTGGTTCCACTGAAGGTTGTGTGATGTTACGGGGTATAGAGATGTTCTGAGTCACTCTGGGGTTCGTAGTGTATGGTTTTTCCTTTGCCGGCTCCGGTCTGTCTCATCACCAAGAAATTAAAGTGAAGAAATTTCTTTACTACATCTACTTCTCTGGTTTCCTCTTATCTAAAAAACCCATGACACCGTATTCCTGTGTGTGTGTGTGTGTGTGTGTGTGTGTGTGTGTGTGTGTAAATATGCTGTATGTGTTTGGTGATGGTCTGGCACTCGGTCTAGAGTGTATTCCTGTATCATGGGATAGAGTCGGGATCCTGATCAGGAGAAATTGCTTTCAGACAAGGAATGTAATCTGACTCTATCTCTCTCTCTCTCCCTCTCCCTCCCTCTCTCTCTTTCTCTGTCTCTCTCTCTCTTCCTCTGTCTGTCTCTCTCCCTCCCTCTCTCTCTCTCTCTCTTTCTCTCCTCTCTCTATCTTCTCTGTATGTTTAATGTTTATTTTTTTCTGTCATTTTATCTCACTCTTGCTTACATTACTGTCCATCAGATTGCTTAC
>JBCNYG010000003.1:26386605-26416139 GCA_039654305.1 Porochilus rendahli | reverse complement strand
AGAGAGCTTTTTAAATATGATATAATAGAAATGAAATATTAGAGAAAGCAGTGCAGTCAGGATTGGACGTACTGTATACATGTTTGGAGAAATATTTTGAAATATTAGATGCCTTTGCAATATTATAGAAAAATAAGGCAGAAGCAGCTGCACTGAAACATAAAGCTATAAAGTCAGAAAGTGTTCAGGCTTCCTGGTAAAGCTGGGAAAAACCCCACAAACCAGGAACGAAGCAGCACTTTTCTTTCAGTTCAGATTTAGGATTAGGTTTAGATTTAGGTTTAGATTTAGGGTTCAATACATTTCAGTTTGAAAGTGTGAGATCTCGGCGTCCCACTCACTGAGCACTTGATTTGTTTTTTTTTATCTCGTTTCTCGAGAACGTAGAAAATAATTTGTTGTATAATGAAGGAAAATTCCAGTAGGGTTTTTTTTTGTTGTTGTTTTTATAGTAAATGATGCAATCAAGTAAATATTTCAGTGAAATCTGTAGGGTAAATAAATAAATAGCATTCGCACAAATTCTACAGACGTTATGCACAAAACTAAACAAGGCCAGTGACTGAAAGTTTTTACTCCAATGTGCAATATGTATGTTTCGAGTTTAGGAGGACGAGGCATGCTTCATAATTTGAATTCAATAAATAAATATAGAGATGAACAAATAAAAACAATAAGAATTATACCTCAACATTCACAAATAAATAATCATCAAATTTATAAAATGATATGTTATTCTTTTAATTAATGCACACATTAATTTTTATTTATTTAAATAATTTTCTTTCTTTTATAATTACTTTTTTCTGCTCTTGATTATGTTTAATTATTTGTTTCACGTTATGTTTTTTTTATTAATCCTCTTTCAGTAAGGTTTCTTTTTTTACCCCTCTTTTGAAAACATTTTTTTTATTTCCTGTGCATTAATTAAACGAGTAATGAGTATATTTTAATAAATTTAGTTTGTTCCTGATTTAATTATTAATTTCTGAAGTGTTTACATTTTTATTCTGAATTTTTTTTTCTTTTGCTTTTGAAGAAAAATTCCCTTATTTTGAATTTTTATTTTATTATAAGTTGTTTCATTGCATTCCTCGTCCTCAATATTTGTCAATTTATTTATTTTTTCCCCCACAGTAAGACTATTGCAGTGGCTCATAAAAAGTGAACCACTCGCAGAGAAATTAGTGAAATGTTAAATGTCAAGTGTGTGTCCTGTTAACTGTTGAGTGATATGTTTTTGTTTTTTTGTTGTTTTTGTTATTTGTGTCCCAAAAATAAATCAGTGTTACGTTGGCAGTTAAGTGCAATGGTGTAAAGAAGAGAAATTCATTCTGCAGCTTGTGTTGTTCCTGTACGAGATTCAGGTGAATCATGTGACCGTTTATGCAAATCTCTTTCCTTCCAGATGATGGGGAATTTTATACGGAATGTATTTCAGGCGATGAAACGTTAGAAGCACATTAAACCCATTTCTTACTGAACCACATAGACGCGTGCAGGAAAAGAAATAAAAATGACAGACTGTTTGTTATTGTTTGTTTTTTCTCCAAAAGGAATGAGACTCACTTTAAAAGTGTTTTTCAGTTCAGACGGCGGATTTCTTCCTCCTGGTGAATATGGATATTTTTGGGAACGTGTAGAATATTTTATTCTTCTCTCTACATCATTATCATCTCGAGAAGCTTGTGAGAAAAGTGTGGTGATACAACTGTTCTTCATGACCGGACAGGGGGAGGGGCATGGTTTGTCCAGACGTCTTGTTTCACTGTGAGCTGACGGACACTCGATCTGGACAAGCCTGGTTTTATTATTGTTTTTTTTTTGTAGTTTTGATGTTGAAATTGCTGTCGTACTGCGTTGTGTTTCTCTGAAGTGCAGCATGCAGATCATCTTCAGAGATCCAGTGTAGAAAAAAGAAAGAAATGAGAAAGAGGAAGGCGTGAGACGTGAAAACTGAGGACTGCACCATCACTCATCTGTTTATCGGTGTGAGACGAGGAACAAGGGTCAGATATTTTCCGTGTACATAATGTGGATAAGATGATGATGATGATGATGATGATAATGGCCAGTTCCTGTGCTTTGTATGGATGTATGTGTGTTTAAGACAAATGGACAGTTGAACATGTTGACCGTCTCCCACGCTGAGCCACCAGACTGCTGCTGTTCCATAAATAGAAGAACTAAACGCTGGAGATTTTGGGGAAAGGGAATGCTCTCATTTTGATATGCGATCTGTTTGTATGTGCTTCAGATCTGATTCATGTCAAACTGTGACAATGTTGAGAAATAAAACGACGTTAAACATTATGTAAAAACTGCTCCTTTCTTTCTTTCCTGCTTTCCTTCATATTTTTTTTTAAAGATTTTCAAACCTTAAAGTAAAATGAAATGCAGGCCTTCCAGACTCTCCTGTTGCACATGATCACGTGTATTTTCTTTATCTGGTGGTTTTTACTTACAGTTTCGAAGACATAAGTACAGGACATGAATTTGTCAGTTCACATAAGGCAAGCTAATCGCAAAGCTAACAGTATATAGATATTAAAATGACAAAAAAAACTAGGCACATCTACACATAATAAGAGCTTATGTTCACATACATCAAAAAGAGTTTGCTCCTATATAGGAATGAACTGAATGCCGCTCATTCATACACAAATTAGTTCAATATTGCTGACGTGATAATCGTGGGATTTTAACTACTTTTCACAGTACAATGTCGCCCCCTGTGTGCGGATTTATTACTTGTCGTCGTTGCCGAGAAACTCTTTCTGAAAATCTGGTGCTGGAGATAAACTTATCACCGTCTCACAGAGACTCAGCGTTCTGCGTGTGATTATTCGTCGAACACCCACGTTTTCGTTTTGCTGTTAAAAACCTACAGACACCTGAATATCTTATTTATTTCTTCTACTTTATATTCAGAATAAACTTACTTAGTCAAAAGTATAATTTTACTGAGTTGCTAATTAGCCAGCATGCTATCTGGGTGACTTGCTAGGTTGCTAACATTAGGTTTATAGATGTTTCATGAAGCTACAAAAAATTATCACAGTTTAATAAGTACAGTTTATATATGTTTTCTGCTCATGATTCATTTATTTAACCTGATTTATTTGATCAATTAATGTTTTTTTTATATAATTCTATTATTTCATGCTAACTGGCAGTTTGACCCTTAAATAAATGTCACGTGAGAAAATAAGGGTAGAAAAGTGGGGTGGGGCTCGTTATCAGTACCACACAGCTCAGTGCACGAGAACAGAAACACAGAAAAATAATCATACATAAAATTTTACTATTTTCTAAAATGTTTATAAAGAGATTATAATCTGACTCTTTACTCATCACATATGAACACTGAAAGGTACGCTATCACATCTCTCTTTATTTTCTGTTTTGCATGTTTTTATAATTATAATTATAATAATTACATTTGCTTTGACTCAAATGGAAATCATTTAAATGTATTTTTTTTCATCATTTTAAAAAATCATACTGTAAATTGTTAATGAAGTCATTATTGAAATTGAAATTATTATTTTAATTCTGAAACTAAAATTATATTATTATATTATTAATGTTACACCTGAAGGTAAAAACCACATGTTCGATAATAATTCAGTAGATTTATTTCCAGTGAAAGATTGTTGTAGGAAACTCTTAGATTCCATTTAATATTTTAACAATAATTTGTAAGTACTTGTATATACTGTATTTACTATATATGGTCTGGTTTACTATATCCAGGTCTGGTTCTTCCCAAACTGCCCATCAAAATGACCAAAACGTTCAAGTTTTCCTTTTTTTTTAACACCCACAGGCATCTTGCACATTTAGACATGATTTAGAGCTTTTACACCAACAATTACTGAATTTTTTAAGGTTTCCATGTATGTCATACATGTTTACCTGTAAGTACATACCAAAGGTCCTAATGTTGCTGCAGCCTATGGTACGACGTCAGGGCTGATAGACCTATATAATTGAATTAAATAATAATAAAAGTTAAGATTTATTTCCCATCTGGTGAATTACAGGTTCACCCAATACTTTACAGACAATGATAGAATTAAAAATTTAGACTGATGGTATTCAGAAAGGGGGGAAGGGAGAGAGAGAGAGAGAAGGGAGAGAGGGAGAGAGAGAGAGAGAGGGAGAGAGAGAGAGAGAGAGAGACACTTACACATCCCAGATCCTGATGAAGAGATCTGATCTGTAAGAAACGACAAGAAAATGTAAATAAGGTAAAAAATGATGATCCAAATTTTTCACCTGATAATTAATGCGAACATTTAATACTCGTACTGCTTCACAGGAACACTCGGAAGAAAACTGCTACCCACCCTCTACTACATACAAGATCATAGGCACACATATGCCTTTTTTCCTATTCTTTCTGTAAGATTTAAGGAAGGAGTCTCCAGTTTCATTGCTCTGTAACAGTCAGATATAAAACTGTAATTGTAAGGTTTAGAAATCTTCAGGGCCGAGGAGTTTACACTTCTTTACAGTTCCCCAGTCATTTCACAAACTCTGATTTTTCTCTTATTAACTTGGAGAGAGAGAGAATAAAGAGAGGTGGTGAGGGAACGAGTGTTTATCATTGTTATAACATCAGCAAAAAAACAAACTCGAACACTAAATATAACTATAAACACAAACTGATTTGACGTTCTTTAACAAACAGAACTGTACTTGTTTCTGATTGGCTGCAGTTTAAGAGGAACAAAACGCTTGTAATAGGAAGTAATCGACCTCAGCAATGTTCTCCTCGGTCTTCTCTCCTCAGGATGACCTCACCTCTTTCCATAGCTGTGATTTTTCTGCTTCTTGTAAGAAGCGTCTCATCATCCTGCAGCTGCTCAGAGTCGCCATCGTTAGGCGTGAGGTGTAACTGCAGCTCTCAAGGCCTGAACTGTATTCCTAATTTTCCATCAAACACCACTGAGCTTTATCTCCAGCACAACCAGCTGTTCACAGTTCCTCCAGGGTTCCTTGACAGGTTTTTACAACTGCGTGTACTGGACGTGTCAGCAAATCCCTTTCACTGCGGCTGTAACATTCAGTACCTGAGACTCTGGCTTCTGAAGAACCAAAATCTAACCGCAGCACCTCCGATGTGTGCCACTCCAGCATCTCAAGCTCACCGAGCCATCGTCAGTCTCAGTGAGACCATGTTCTTATCCTGTGCAAGGAACTGGTGCACTAGTGCAGCTTATAACCTGGTATTACTGTTTCTGCTGTGTGGAAACGTGGGACTGTTGCTGTGGAGTCTCTGCCAGGCCAAGGGCCTCTCGTTTACCATGGGCATCGGCAAGAAGCACGCTGAACTCCAGGCCGAATCCCTGCGCTCACTCAAACCCAAACACAGAGCCAAAGTCAGGCACTCAGTACAGTGGGGCGAGGATCTGGAGACGCCGCTACTCGACATGGAAATCCTCCCGCAGATCATCGACACGCTCCACAAACGCCACAACATCAAGATTAAATAAATGCGAATGATACTCTTTCATTTTGCTTGCAATTAAACCTCATGACCTGTGTTTACACTCCAACACTCTGCTTTCCATTAGTTTGTTTTCCTCCAGTACAATGAAGATTAGCACTTAAATATTAGAGGCCTGAGGCTCCAGAAAACTAGACTTTGTTTAATTCTTAATTCTTCTTAGACAACTCTCTCATTACATATATATATACTGTATATATAAAATAAATAATTTGTAATCTGAATATTTGAAGGCTCCCATTCTTTCTGAAACCATTTGTTTACTCGTGTACGAGTGTCAGTGACCCCTGCGCAATCAGCACAGACACGGACAACACAATCAGGAAAATCTGTACATTTTAAGTAACTTTAAACTCTCGACTGTAATCGGTGTGTGCACACGTCTGAGAGGGAGACTTGAAAAGATCTACCCTAGTTTTATCGCTTTTGAAATTGTCGACTTTCGTTCCAATTGAATCTTCTCATTTCTCAACACTTGATTCTGGACTTTGTAGAAAGAGGAATCAGTGTTGCACTGCCAAGTTCTCAGGCATGTACAAGATTTTAACTCGGCTCACACCGTCATACTGTAGATCCATGTGGATTGTCCCAACAGCCACAGAACCAAAACAACTGTTTAAGGCTCTGGATTACTGCTCTGAAGATTGTAGCACCAAGCTGCCACTGCTGGTCCTTAAGCAAGGCCCTTAACCCTCAGTTGTATAAAAACAATTAATGTGACTCTAGATAATGGTGTCTGCCAAATGGCGTAAATGCAAAACAAGTGAATTAGAGGCACTTAACCTGAGAGCTAACCCCCCCACCCATCCTCAGTGGCAAAAATAAAGAGAATGTGATTAGCACCATCCCGATCCTCCTCCAGCTTTATTGATAGTTTAAAATTACATTTTCTATGTTTAAAGGACTTCAGTTGCATCTTTTCCTTCCGACTTAAAAACAGATTACAAGCAAATGATATATTTTTATACAGTAGTCCAAGTGATATTGTACAAAAATAATATTTGATTTCTGTGAAAACATTCTCCTTTTGCAAATTAGTGATAAAGCCACAAGCTTATTAATCTTGATTATTCAAGACAGATTTTTGGAATCTTTATATATTTATGAGTATTGTACCAAAAAAAACCTTAATAAAGTAAAATAAAGAGGATTTCTCAAAATCTCAGGATTCTGTTATGTGAATCATTAATAGAACATTTCCTCAGAAAGTAGCGGCCAAACTCTGCGTGCATGTGTGTGTGTATTCAGAATGAATATGGAGTCCTGTGTATGTGAACATTATCATCGTCACGTTCGTTAAATAAACTCATTATTTCCTGCTGATTTTATTCATTAAACAAAAAAATCCGTACACAGAATTCGAGGCTTTCCCGTCTGCCGTCTCTCGAAAGCTCGCATATGAAACGAGCGAGTGTCCAGCATTAACACACCGTGCTCCGCTCCACGCGTTGGTCATCGCGTCACCGGGCGCGGTTCAGGGGTTTTCAAACAAAGCATTATTACACAACACCTCTACCGGAACTAAACACACATCTGATACTGAATTCAGGAAGATTTTTTGAACCCCTTTCTTTCTTTTTTTACTTTAAACATGTCGAGCAGCTCACGGGCCTGGGACAAGCCTCCGTCTGCCCACCTTTAGCCAATGAAGAGGATTCCCAGAAAATAATACAACCATCAACGTGAAAAAGGAGGGGCCGATGAAGAAGGAGGGGGCGTGTTTACGCCGAGGCCTCGATGGTACACTCCCGTGCCAGGTGACCCGTCTTCCCACAGTTATAGCAGTTCACCTCGCTCGCCTTACTGCACTGCACCGCCACATGGCCAATCTCGCCGCATCTGCACAACAACATTACACAGATTATCACTCTTACACTTACTCTGGTTTATTACACACTCATTCATTCATTCTCAACCTACTTTTTTACAAAGGCAGCAATGATCATCAGCATCATCAGTAGACTTAACACTAAACAAGAGTAATATTACAACTAGCATACTTATTTATAGTAGCACAATTGTTTTAACACTTAGCTAGTATAGCAGCAATTAACTATAAAATTGACACAAGTAATAATTAGTTTTGTAACATGATATTCAGAATACTTTTTTTCTGATTTTGATTCATGCTACAGTACTACTAATTAAAAGTACTATGCAAGTTTGTAGCATACTACTGGTAATTATTACTACAATAGTCCATTATTATTAGCGTACCAGTAACAGTGGATATAGATTACTACTAGTAGTATAACAATAATTACTACTTAACTACTCAAACCATCATACCTACAGTAATAGTGTTATTAAAGTACTATGCTAATTATCAACAGTATTTACATAATAGTAATCAGTGTTAATATAACAGTAGCAGAAATAGTATTGTATTAGTAGTATTACAGTAATGGCTTTAATAGAACAATGCAACAGCAGTACCAGTAATAGTAATTACTATAGCATAGCAGAATTATTAGTGTACTGAGTATACAAACTCGTACCGGTAGCACTTGACTTTATCGCACAGCTTCTGGATGTGTCCGAATCCACCGCAGGAGTAACACTTCTGCTCATTGGCGTGGTCGCAGTCTCGAGCCACGTGTCCAGCTTTACCGCAGTTATAACAGCACTGCTCACGCTCCTTCTTTGGCTCCTTACAGTCCCGGGAAATATGGCCACTCCGGTGACAGTTATAACATGCTGAATTAATAAACAAACACACATTATTGGCTGTCCAACACATGAAGAGACTGAAGAGCCATGTATGACAAAAGTCTTAAAACAAGCACAAACCTATACATTAATTAATTATAAAATACTGAGTAATAATTATTTATTACTGTAATGAATGAAGGAATGAGTAGTAATACTGCAATAATAATACTAAATGTGTAAAATCCACTATTATTGTTATTGATACTGACAGTAAAGTATTAACAGTGACTCTTCTCTAAACTATTATTACAAAAAACTACTTACGAGATATGATACATTTTTAGTTTTACCACATATACATGTTTTTTTATGAATTATAATGAAGCACTGTCGGTATGGGTGTAGTCTCACCGTCCTCGGTCTGTTCACAGTCACGGGCGATGTGCCCCTGCTCTCCACACCGGTAACAGAACAGATCTACAAAACACACACAGAGACTGCATGAGTAACCCATGTGGTCATGCTCTAGGGGGGGTGGTGGTGACCTGACAACACTCAGCCTCACCTTTTCCTCGACCTCTGCCCCGCCCACGGCCCCGCCCAGCATTGGGGCAGTTCTTCACCCAGTGTCCTGAGCGACCACATCCGAAACACTCACTGCTGCTCATATCCATCATCTACAAAAGGTTAAAAATTTTTTTAAATAACTCACCAGTTTCCCCACAAGCTGGGAAAAAAAGAAAGGTGCATAAAATAAGAGACATGGAAACCTACAGCAACTAGGTCAACCTGCTGGGGTACAAAACGAACACTTCTTAGATATTACTCAGCAAGGCCAACATATAAAACTCCAGAACAGTCAACTGAAGAATCTCGACTCAATCTACTTTTACAATAAAGTGAACACACGTGATGAGAGAACATGTACAGTGTGTATAGAACGTGTATACAACTAACACATGGGAAGCACATGCCATGTGAGTGGTCACACATCAATAGTCAGAACTAATTAAAAAAAAAAGACAGTGTGACGTCATAAATGTGAAACAAAACCAAGTAATGACACAAAAACAAATAGTATTACATTAAATATATAATAGATTTAGTAAATAAAGCATAGATGACGGAATAGAAAAATTCTGTGGCATGTTTAAATGTATAAAGTAATCCCCAGAGCTTTAACAGACGCACTGTAACGGGTAAAATCGGTTATTTTAATTCTAGTTTGAATGAAGTTTTTTTTAACGTGAAGGTAGCCAGTCATTTCTACACTGAGCACGCGCAGGGCCTGTATCCACTCAGGCAGCACGCGCGCGCTAATCCAGCCAGCAGAAATTCTCTCTACCCAAACACTTATTTCTTTTCTCAATTAGTGTAGCTCACTTTTACAGTAAACACTTCGAAATCATTTTCCCAGAATGAATAAAGTGAATTAAAAGCGCAGTTGTATGAACACTTTCCCGCGCAACCACGCTACACTGCTAGGCCAAAGTTAGCTCACCTGCTAAAGCTAAACTTAACCTGCAGCAGCGTTTCGCTTCACCTCAACACCACCCTAACCGTCGAAATATACACCTTCATTCCATTGCTTATCCATTCAATTAAAGCACACTCCAATCCTCTTTCACGAATGAAATATTTATTCACACTTACCAACTGATCTTCTTTGCTGCTAGCCTAGTTTATGCTACGTGACTCGCTGCTCTCAGACTCCGCCCCCTAGCTCCCTGTCTACGCCACATGCAATTTGCGCATGCGCATGACTGTTCGAACGCCGCACACGAAGGTTCGCGTCATAGATGCCGTGGTACTCTTAACCCGACCTGTGATCTGCGCATGCGCGTAGACAAGAGGGACTGACAAAAATAAAATAAAGGGGTAACCGGAAATATGACAACCAGCCAATAAAATAACACTCGAGTCAGACCACCACCCCCTTGAACTGTCCAATCACGTCTCAGACTGTCAAAAATAAAGCTACAACTAAGTAACGAAACATAAAGACTGGTACACCGTATATACACACTATGATTATTTTGTGGTATATACGGTGTGTGAATTTACGGTGGAACTAGCCAAGGGGTGGGGTATATTAGTGAGGTGCATTAGTGGGATAAATAATTAGTGGGGCTATACAAATGTGGGTATCTTAATGGGGAATGTTATGTATATTAGTGTGGGTATATTAGTGGGGTATATTAATCATGTATAATAGTGTGGGTATATTAGTGTGGGTATATTAACTATGTATATTAGTGGGTATATTATGTATAGTAGTGTGGGTATATTAGTGGGGTATATTATGTATGTTAGTGTGGGTATATTAGTGTGGTATATTAATCATGTATAATAGTGTGGGTATATTATGTATATTGGTGTGGGTATATTATGTATATTAGTGTGGGTATATTAGTGGGGTATATTAATCATGTATATTAGTGTGGGTATATTAGTGTGGGTATATTTGTGGGGTATATTAGTGGAAAGTATGAGACAGCAGGTGAATAGGCAGTTCCCAAAGTTGACGTGTTAGAAGCAGAAAAAATGGGCGAGTTTCAGAATCTGAGCAATTTTTACAAGGAGCATACTATGATACATTAGTGGAAAGGAACATCCACAAAACTCAGGGCTGAATCTAGAAGCTAATATTGCATTGTAGTTACTGTGCATGCAGAATAATGCAATGGTGATTTTTACTGTATTGGATTCCAGAATAGTGTGAGGTGTTTAAGGTGATGACTGAATGTTGGGAATGAAGCTGTTCCTCAGGGTCCTGTAGTGTTTAGTATATTGGAAATAAAGAAAGACTTCCTGTCCTCTGGAGTGCAGTTTAAGTATCACGCTGTTATGAACCGACAGGAAGAGTTTCAGGAGCTGTGCTTTCACTACAGAGGAAAGGGAGCCGTGCTGATTTTTATTTTGCCATCAATGTTGCTGATGTGGTCACAGAGAAATCAAAATCTGTTTAACACCTTAAAGTTCTCACCCTGGATTTATTTTAATAAAACTTTATCCAACTAATACACTGAGCTGGTGTTAAATTGCACTTCAATGTTCTTTAATATTCCACAGAAAGGTGAGTATACAGGGAACAGTACAACAATGAAACAAACAACAAACAAACAAATGCTATCTTAGACTGCCCTTATGTGTAGTAATAATTAACAGTCATAAAGAATTTGTTTATAAAGTATATATAATATTCATCATAAAGAATTTTTCACTTTTACTGTAAGATCCAACACATTTTATATAAAATAATGAAGATTTTATGCTGAAAGAAAGAGAGAGAGAGAGAGAGAGAGAGAGAGAGAGAGAGAGAGAGAAACTGTTCAAAACTGACTAAAATTGTATTAGTCAGTATTTAGAGTAGTTCTTCTACATATATGAAAGCGAAATAAGGGTCTTGGTATACAAATGTAAAACCCAGACAACAGTCCTGCTGAAATATTTAGGTAGAATTCAGTAAAACTCCTGAAAAGTAATCACATCTTCACAGCCACTCACTACCTGTCCAGGGAAACTCTCCACCTGTTCACAGCTACTCATCACCTCTTCACATTAACTCTCCACCTGTTCACAGCTACTCATCACCTGTTCACAACGGTACTCAACACCTGTTCATAGTTAACTTATCACCTCTTCACAGATACTCACCACTTGTCCATAGCTACACACCACCTGTTCACAGCTACTCATCACCTGTTCATAGGTACTCATCACCTGTCCACAGGTACTCATCACCTGTCTACAGTTATTCATCACCTGTATACAGGTACTCATCACCTGTCTACAGTTATTCATCACCTGTTCACAGCTAGTCATCACTTTTTCACAGATACTCATCACCTGTTCACAGTTACTCATCACCTGTCCACATGTTCTCACCACCTGTCCACAGTATCTCATCACTTGTTCACAGTTACCCATTACCTGTTCACAGATACTCACTGCTTGTCCACAGGTACTCATCACCTGTCCACAGTTACCCATCACCTGTTCACAGATACTCACCGCCTGTCCACAGATACTCATCACCTGTCCACAGTAATTCATCACCTGTTCATAAGTATTCATCACCTATCCCCAGCTACTAACAACCTGTGCACAGTATCCCATCACATCTTCATAGCTGCTTATCGCCTGTCCACAGCTTCTAATCCTCTGTCCACAGGTACTCATCAAGTGTCCACAGTTACTCATCACCTGTTCACAGCAACTTATTACCTGTTCACAGGTTCTCAGCTGTTCACCGTTACTTATCACCTGTTCATTGGTATTCACCACCTGTCCACAGTAACTCATCACCTATCCATAGCTACTCATCACCTGTACACAAGTTGTCACCACCTGTCCACAGCTATTCATCACCTGTTACAGGTACTCATCACCTTTTACATACTGTACTGTACCTTTTCAGGTTGAAGAAATGTACAGTACAGTATGTAAAAGATGATGAGTAGCTGTGAAGAGGTGATAAGTAAATGTGAATAGGTTATGAGGACCTGTTCACAGTTACTTAGCACCTTTTACATACTGTACTGTACCTTTCTTCAACCTGAAAAAAAAACCCAACACACACACCCACACACACATACACACTCACGCTCGCTCACTCACACTCACACACACACACACACACACACACACACACACACACACACACACACACACACACACAGTAGTCAGTCTCTCTATTCGAAAGAGTCGAAATGATGACGTCACTGTGGGTCAGTGTGTTTTTTCTCTGAAGTTACTATGGCGGTTCTGAAGTTTTCAAACTTTTCTTGGTGAGTTTTATTTGTCACTTGTTTGTGAGATTAGTGTCACGTTTCCGCTTTAGTTTTTCACTTTGATCTTCTATGGAACGCTAGTGTGTCTTTTCACGATTTTATTAAAATAAAGAAACAGAAACTGAGCCGTGGCGAAGTTTTCTTTACGTGGCTAGTAATCGGGAATTAGCTTAGCTTTGCTAGTTTGCTAACCAGATTAGCCTCAGTGTTTATGGAGGACATTCTGTGAGGGATAGGACGGATTTACATAGTTAGGTAACTGGATAAAGTTGAAGTTTAATGTCTAAAAACGTGTAAAGAAAAAAATACAGGTTATATAAGTTGTTCCTCGAGGTAGCAGGGTTAGCTTAGCTTAACTAGCCGGCTCTCTTTCACAATGTAAACACAAAAAGTGGAAAAATACTCAGCAGTGTATTGTAAACTGAGATATAAACAAACTCAAGAGGATTTAAATTCTTTAGATTGTTAAACTTTACACTCACAGTTTACTGGCAGTGAAAGTTGTTTCACGACACTGAAAGGATTTAAGTTTTATAAACCGTTTTTTTAAAAGTGAAAAGATGTTTTTACAGCTATCACTCTTCATCTGATTAACTAAAATACTCTCCTTTATGTGACCCTTGGTTTATATAATAAATATTATAAATAATTAGGATGTATAGTGTGAAATGCAGTTTGTGCTAAAACTGTCCTCATAAATTAATAAACCTTTTAACCACTTTTAATTGTAATGAAATAGAAATGATTATAAAATCCCAGTTGTGTTTTATTCTTGTGATTTGGTTAAATATTTTTTAAATGCTTTCAGGTACAAATTTATTTTTACTTTTCACTGTTGTACAGTTTTATTCTTAGGCATTAGATAAATGTAAAAAAAAATGTTGAGTTGAAGTGTTCTTTAAAACATTTCTCTTTTTTCACAAAGTTGATACACCTAAAAAAATTAATTACATTTGATTCATCATTGATTAATTTTAAACACTCCCCTCAATGTTTTGCTGCTAATTTCACTGATTAATAAGATGTTTATATTTAAATATTTCATGATTATGGCATTTAATTTTTGCTACTGTTATTATTTCATGCAGCTTTTTCAATATATTTTTAAACTGCATTTTCTTTTCTTTTTTTATGTTCCACTTTAAATCTCTTGAAGCTGCACTTTAAATAGAAGAATCATGTTTATTTAATTATTAGATAATGAATAGAATAAATCTGGGGTAAATGGGATGCATCGCTGATTAGTTTTATCATGTGAAACTTTTCACTTCTGGTTCTTGTTCCTCATTCGGGGGATTCGTGTTCCATGTTGGTGTTCTCCAAGTTAAACCCTTTTTGTAAAATATGGTATATCAGGTGTACATTGTTCTCCTGGTTTATATTATTATAATCATAGATTTAAAAAAAACACCATAGATTTTAAAGTAGTATATTAAAAAAAAAAGTAAAAAAAAAATTAAAATCATGTATATAATTTTAATTAAATATTAATTATTTAAAATAATATGTTTAATAATTTAATTAATTATTATTTTAGTTATTATTAATTAATTAAAATTGAGCAGTGGAATTATGAATAAAGCAGTAAATGTTGTTAACAGCAGTAAGTAACTTATTTATTCTTAGTAATTTTTTAAACAGGTTTAACAGGTGCCCTAAAAGATGGAAATAATTTTTTGTGTTAAATGCATTAACTGCTTTTTTTTTTATTTATGTGTACCTTTAGTCACCCCCAACACCCACAAACAAACTCTAGAAACAGGGTGGTTCACTTATTAGCCAAGCACAGTGAATACAGAATTGTCAAATTCAACATTTTTTGTTTATTTTTATTTATTGAACCACATTGTTGTAGATATTTAACCTGATTTACACTCAGGCAAACTCTGACATGTTTCAGATAGTAACAAAATCCTGAATAACTTCCTGTTTACAATTATAGTCTCTGCATAGTGTTTACTGTAATAACTCTGTGTGTGTGTTTGTGTGCACATGTGTGTGTTCACTTGAGGGGTAAACCAATCACAATTTATGAATGACAAGGATTTATTGGCTGGATAATTGATTTATTAATTGATTGTTTCATTGGCCTGGTTCCTCGTTATTTCATGACATCTCATTTGGGAGATTAATGAATTAATTCTTTAAAAGAAGTACACTGGCAATCTCAGCAACACTAATAGACCTGGAATGCCACCAAAAAAACAACTAAAGCGGATGACAATAGAATTCTTTCTTTGGTGAAGAAAAACCCATTCAAAGCATCCAGTCAAGTCAAGAACACTCTTGAGGAGGAAGGATAACGATTGTCAAAGTCTACAATCAAGAGACCGCTTCATGAATGTAAATAGAGAGAGTTTACCTCAAGATGCAAACCATTGGTAACTCTCAAGTACAGAAAACCCAGATTAGACTGGGTCTAATTAGAAAACCTGCCTAGCTCTGATACACGACTGAGGCACTGTGTATTTAATCAATCAAAAGCATTTGGAGAATTTCTCAGTATATTTGTAATTTCTTCACAGATTTTGTAAGTTTTTGTTCCAATGGAGCACCTCCAGGGAGCATGGAAGACCATCAGCAACGGGTTGGGGATGAAGGAATCGGTGCTTGAGAGCCCGTGTATCTCCCCCACCGCCGTGCAGGACTTCCCGTACCAGCGTCGCCCTTCAGATGACTCCAGAACTCCTGACTCGAAAACCAGCAGCACCATCCGGGTGTTCCTCCCCAATCAGCAGCGCACTGTCGTGAGTCACTATTCTCTCTCTCTCTCTCTCACACACACGGTTTAAGTGTTTTGAAAGTGTGCTGTAATGTTAATCAAATGTTTACTTATATTTTTTCACTCGATTTAATAAAGATTAAATCATCAAATTTGTTGTTTGTGTTGTCTCAGCGTTCCCCTGAATTCTCATCAACTCATGTCATAATCACAGAATGTGTTTCATTACCAGTGCAGGTGGTGCAGTCGCGCACGTGTGTGTGTTAATTGTATTTTTGATGTGTGTATTCAGGTGAACGTACGGCCCGGTATGACCCTCTACACCTGCCTTATCAAAGCACTGATGGTTCGAGGACTCCAGCCTGAGTGCTGCGCCGTCTACAAACTCCATGCAGGACATCACAGGTCAGAGCGCTAAAGTAGCTGCATAAACACCCCCTCACTGCACTCAACACTGTGTGTGTGTGCGCGTGCGTGTGTGTGTCATGTGAATCATAACTGTGTGAAGAAACAGCAGCACCAGTCTGTGAACATGGGTCAGACTTTATTTTTATTTATTTTATCATTTACTGATCAAAAGTGGCTTTTCCTTTTTCTAGACATTAAAGTCATTATAAAGTAAAAAAAAGGGTTTTCCTTGTAATTGAGCTATTTTTTATTTTTAAGTATCGTTGAATGATTAAAACTAGAGATTTAGAGGCAACTTGAAAAACTAGAGGCAGATTTATGGTTTAGGACGATGTGTGAAATAAAGCAGCACTCCAAGAACAATTCCAGTTCTAAACCAGTTTACAAATGTCTTTGCTTCTTTTCTGTGTTGATAAAATATGTTTAATTTGAACTATTTCCTTGCTTAGAAAAGTCCTATTGTAAGTAGGATGCAGGATGAAAGAAATCAGGGATATTATTTTTAGGCCATATCAGCCAGCCCTAGTTTAATGTTGTTTGTGTGTGTATATATATATATTATATACTATATATATATACTATACACGCACACACACACACAGACTGATCAGCCATAACAATATATGTGAGCAAAGTTTTTAGAATTGGAACTCACACGTAGACAGATTGTAATATTTTGGTTGTTGTAAGCGTATGCTACTCAAACCCTCGATCATTTCTTTCCTTCCTGATGTCATTTGTTCTTTGCAGTAAAAAGTCTCGTATGGACTGGAACACAGACTCAAAGTCGCTTATCGGAGAGGAGCTCCTGGTGGAGGTTCTGGATCACCTTCCTCTCACCACCCACAACTTTGTGAGTTTTCCAGAGATTACTGAGTAAATTCCAAAACCTAGAACTCGATGCTCATGACAGCGACACCGTGTTTGTGTTTGAGGTGAGGAAAACGTTTCTGAAGCTGGCGTACTGTGACATTTGCCAGAAGTTCCTCCTGAACGGATTCCGCTGTCAGACATGCGGTTATAAATTCCACGAGCACTGCAGCACCAAAGTTCCCACCATGTGTGTGGACTGGACTAACATCAGACAACTGCTGTAAGCATCAGTACACCCTCACCAACGCACCTACACGGCCTGACCTGCCCAGCGCACCTATATGCCCTGACCTGCACACCTACACACCCTGACCTGCCCTGTACACCTATACACCCATCACACTCTTACCTGCACACCTGCGTTCCTTTACCACTGCACTGATACTCCTGAAACACCGAATACAGAGAGGGGTTAAACATCTTCCCCACAGTTCAGTAAAATATGCCAAAATATTTAGCAGCTGCAGCCGTCATCGTCATCATCATCATTTTTAAGGGTGACCAAAACACTGTCACACTTCAAAGGAAAATGGGGAAAACAGTTTAAAGATTATAAAATTATTATTTCAGGTGTGCAAATATTATCTTTAACATTTTTCTTTTGTTAATCCTTTGAAATGTGGGTGGATTTGTTTGATCACTGTATTTAATTTTTTTTAAATAAAGAGGTAGAGTATAAAGAGTATAATTTAAGAGGTAGATAGAGTAATCCATGTAGTGTACACTTTATTATTTATTTTATTTTATTTTTGTCGATCTTTCTTGAACATTACAATTATACTCATTGAACAAAATAATTTTGAAGCAGGTTTATAAAACGCTCGTCCTCGTTTGAGGCTAATCTTTCCAGCGCGTGTTTTATCAGATTACACCTGACTCCTGGTGAAAGCGGAGCTCCATCTCTGCCTCACATAACCTCGAGGAGGATGAGGGAGTCCATGAGCCGAATGCCCAGCAGGTACAACCCCTCTCTCTTCTCCTCTTCCTCAGTCTCAGTATTCAGTACACTGGAGTTCGACATGACTTTAACCGTACACTGATTATTTCTTCCTGAAGGGTATTTCTGTGTGTAGTTTTATAATTAAACAGCGGTGTGTAGAGAAAGAGTGCCGCGTGTGGATTATTTAATGCCTGAATCAGTGAGGTTTATGAATGCTCGCAGGGCGCTCTCACAGGGTCGACTCTGGGCTTTCGGGTTGTGTAAGTCATAAAAAGAGCCCGTTGTGTTCAGCTGGTGTTTACTTTGTGCGTCGAAGTCTACTGTGTTCCTCTGCTGCCAACTGATTAGATTTCTGATGTAAAGTGAAACAGCATGTGAGTGTGAATAACGTCGTGTGTGTGTGTTTGAACCCTGTGTCAGTGTTTTAATTGTTTGAAAACAGGAAGGCTGTTGGAAGGTGGTGAAAGTGATAACTTTTTGTTAGTACGTTCCGTTAAATGCTAAATGTTTGAACGCTTCAAGTGCACTTTTACTGGTGAGTGATAATTATATTATTATTGTTGTTGTTGTTGCTGTACTAGTTTTAAGCCTGTAATAGTTTCGTCCTGTGACCCCTGAGTGATAAAACAGTAAGGCAGACAGGTGGCACTGTCGTGTGGGCATCGCAAGTTTGAATACCCATGATGCCGTCCACATAAAGAGCAGAACTGAGTGAGAGGGGCGTACTCCCTGTCCCATGTCAATCACAACAAGACGATCACGGGTGTCTGTGAGTTTGTATGTAGAAGAGGGCGGGTAGAGCTTTCATCTGCAGACTTGCTGCACGTAATACGCAGGTGTTTATACAGGACTGTGTTTACCTCAGCCAAGGAGGTGAGGCTTTTGGCACTGTTGGTTGTTTGTTTGTTAACAACTTTACTCAAAAAGTTAGCAATGGACTTGACTTGGTTGTGTCTCCTACAGTTCGGCGCACAGATATTCAACGCCTCAAGGGTTTAATGACAGCACGACGTATTCTCCTGCAGGGAGCGCGCTCTCTCAGAGACAGCGCTCCACCTCCACGCCCAACGTACATATGGTCAGCACCGCCCTGCCTGTGGACAGCAGCATGATTGAGGTGACTGATCTCTCTCTCTCTCTCTCTCTCTCTCTCTCTCTCTCTCTCTCTCTCTCTTTCTGTCTGTGTCCATATTGCTCTGTCTCCCTGTCTTTTCAATTCTGTTTCATCCTTTTTGTTTATATCTCTTCTGTCCTTTCTATATCTGTCTATAAATTTATATTTCATTGTCTTTTCCTGTCTATCTCTCTCTCTTTCTCTGTTTGATGTATGAAATAAATTCTCTTTTCTACACTCTATTAAACTTCTGTTGTGTTATTTATTAATTTTCTCTTCATGTTCATCACTAACTGGTGTCTGCTGATTGTTAGTGAAGGAAATAAATTCACTGTTACACAGTGCTGGCACTGGAGACTCCTTCCAGAAATGTTTGATAAACGTCACTACGTCTGCTGTGTTTATATCTGTTCACTTGCTGCGAAATAAACTATCGGTCGAATATAAACCAGCGACTTGCAGCAGTGCTACTTTTCAAAACAGTAATCCACACCCTCTGACCAATCAGAAAGCAGCACCGCTTGAGTTCGGACACCAGGTAGTGTTCTCTTTTCACCCTGTCTCTGTGTTTCCTCTGGGGGCCTCTCTGGGGGTCACTGTCCTTGTGCTTGTGGTTGTGTGGAGTAGATAGATTGCCTGAACACGTCTCCTAGTTCCTGGTGCCGGAGATTTTGTCTGAAGAGAAGAGTAGGTATTGTTCACCTCTTCACATTCCAACACACGTTTGGCTTCTCTTAGAATCAAGTATTATAGTATTTGAGATAATATTTCAGTAAATGAATATTGACCTGATGCACGAGGGGAAAGAGGAATGTGTGGTGTTTTTTTGAATTAGAAATATTTTGTACTGATTAATTATTCTGTTTATATGTTTGTTTGTTCAGGATGCAATACATCACGGTCACACTCTCAGCTCAGGTAAGAAAAAAACCTGAAGTAAAAAATTACAGCTTAAAATTTCTCATTAGAATCAAGGCAGAAAAATATATCATAAATCAATGATCAGTTTTTATAAAAAAAGATCCATGTTGTCCACTTTTCTTAGTATCGTGCTTATGCAGCGCTCCACGTAGTAGACATGGTTGTAATTTTTTGGGACTAGTAATATGGCGGCCGGCCTGGGTTGGTAGGCTTCACTTCTGAGTGGGCTGATAGTCCGAGTGCTTAATCCAGTTATTTTTTGATCAGTGCTTCCATCCTACTCTTCTTCCGATTCACTCTGTCGCCACCAGGCTTTTTTTTTTCTTTCTCATTCTCATTCCGGTTTTCTTTAAATTCCCCTACAGCAGGAAGTTCCCCAACCCAGAGTCCGACTGGCTGGAACCAGTCCAAAACCCCGCCCCCAGCTCAGAAAGAGAAGGCATCAGCCCTCAGCTCTCAGGAGAAAAACAAAATCGTAAGTCCTCAAACATTCGGCACTTCCGCGTTCACGTCACGTTTATCCAACCTAAATACTTGAAATCTATCGAGAGTTATAAGTCTTTACTGAAGAGAAAAGGTCGGTGTTTATTCTCCACCAGCGTCCGAGGGATAAGAGAGACTCAAGTTATTACTGGGAGATCGAAGCCAGCGAGGTCATGCTGCAGTCCAGGATCGGCTCGGGATCCTTCGGAACTGTATACAAAGGGAAATGGCACGGTGAGAGAATCACGTACCGCTGGAGAACCCAGGCACGGAACATGCCCTTGCAGCACAGGGTCTGCTTACATGATAACAACCCACCACTAAGCTCCTGTTCCTCTGTCCTGAATCACAGGTGATGTTGCTGTAAAGGTCTTAAAGGTCACTGATCCTACGCCGGAGCAGTTCCAGGCCTTCCGTAATGAAGTTGCAGTACTGCGGTGAGGCCGTGTTCTATAACACATCAGTGCAGAAATGCAGTGCGATTTCGTTTCTTTTACATGTATACATTACACCTGGTTCCATTCGGACATGTTTAATCGACACTGATTCACTTTTGCTTGGAGTCAGATGTTCAAACCAAACAGATTCCTTGATTTAGAGTCAGGATGTTCAAACCAATCGGATTCCTTGATTTAGAGTCAGGATGTTCAAACCAATCGGATTCCTTGATTTAGAGTCAGGATGTTCAAACACACAAGCTGATTGACTTTGGCTCATAGCTGACGTTAAAAGCCAGGTTGATTCATTATCGTTTGATTTTCACATCGTGTTAAATGTGTGCCATCTGTTTGTTTCTTTAAGAGTTATGATCAGCTATACAGTATGTAGACGCTCAGTGTTCCATCTCGGAGACTATTCAGTGTTATACACCTCGCCTTGGGTGACTAATTATCTACGCCCACATAGTCAACCAATCAGATCACTCTGTTTCTGTGTAGTGTATGTTTATATATTTTTTCCAACACACAACTTTCTCGTGTTTATGGTGTTAAAATAATCACTGCACTGCTGTCGCCACATGATCGACTGATTGTATAGTCGCCGGTAAACCTCTCTGTCCATCTCCGTGTCCACAGGAAAACTCGACATGTGAACATCCTGCTGTTCATGGGCTACATGACGAAAGATAACCTGGCCATCGTGACGCAGTGGTGCGAGGGCAGCAGTCTGTACAAACACCTTCATGTGCTGGAGACCAACTACCAGATGGTCCAGCTGATTGATATCGCCAGGCAGACGGCTCAGGGCATGGAGTGAGTGTCAGATATACATCACTTACTAACAACTTGCTGTGCTGATGCAGAATTACAGCAACAGACCCCTGATGTATTACTGTGGCGTTAATTTCAGCTACCTGCACGCTAAGAACATCATCCACCGGGACATGAAGTCCAACAGTATCCTTCTCACAAATATTATTTATTTAGAAATATTTATTTTTGGGTGTAAAGACAAATTTATGAGTGTAATTAATCACTAAATTGTTATTTTTACATTTTGAAAGGAATTTTTAGCCAGCCCCCCCGAAACCCTAATTATGATTAAGCAGTTCAGAAAATGAATGAATGAATAATAATAACAATAATAATTGTACTTTCTATACTTGAGATTACATCTAATTGTTTTTTATTTAAAATTTAATTAATATTAAATGTGCAAAAAGTGTCTTGAATTGTAATAAAATACAGAAAGGCATTGTGTATTTTTGACATTGTGTAAAAAACATATTGTTTATATGTATATAGAGGATATGTATATATATTATCGTTTAATGATTGTTGAATAATTACAGGTATTGTTAAAATTTCATGGAAATAAAATGGTTTGGTTGTAAGAAAAAATCCGCTTTAACCAGAACACAGACATTTTCTTACACGAGGGTCTGACGGTAAAGATCGGGGATTTCGGTTTAGCGACGGTGAAGGCCAGGTGGAGTGGCTCTCATCAGGTCGAACACCCTTCAGGATCCATATTATGGATAGTGGGTTTCATCCTCAAATATAAATAAAACCAGGAGAGTTTGCAGTGTGGTCGGTGTTCTCAGTGTTTGATCTTTGTGACTCTGTTAAATGCTTCAGGCTCCTGAAGTGATCCGAATGCAGGACAACAATCCCTATAGTTTCCAATCAGATGTCTATTCCTACGGCATCGTTCTCTACGAACTGTTGACTGGAGAGCTTCCGTATTCACACATCGCTAACAGAGACCAGGTACAGCACTGTGGGATGAGGGTGTGGTTGGTGCAGTGTCGGGGTGCGATGAGGCTATGGTTTGGGTGTCATGAGCGTGTGGTGATGGGGTTAGTGTTGAGTATTGAGCGAGGTTTGGAGGTGGGATTCATGTTGTCTCATGACTGCACGTGTGTGTGTGTGTGTGTAGATTATCTTCATGGTTGGTCGCGGTTATCTGTCTCCGGATCTCACCAAGCTGTATAAGAGCTGTCCCAAAGCCATGAAGCGCCTGGTCGCCGACTGCATTAAAAAATCCAAAGACGAGAGGCCGCTGTTCCCTCAGGTGACACGCCAACTCTTCCTCTTCCTCCTCCTGTCTCACTGCACCTTTGTTAAATATTCAGCAGATATTCATGTTTAGATTCCCTTCATATTTCACTGAATTTGTAACATGGAGTATAAGTAAAGTCATGTGACTGAGCAAAGATTCATTTCAATAAAACAGCCCTACCTGACGTCTGATTGGTGGTAGAGATTCCTAAGTTCTGATTGGTTAATGATTAGAATAAGGACTTTGAATTGTGGTGTTTGTACAGATCCTGTCCTCCATCGAGCTCCTGCAGTGCGCTTTACCGAAAATTAACCGCAGCGCCTCAGAGCCGTCGCTGCACAGAGCCGCTCACACCGAGGACATCAACTCGTGCACTTTGACCTCCATGAAGCTTCCCGTCTTCTGATTCGACAATCTGGAGCTGATGGAAACCACACCGCTTCTTCAGACGTCATACTGAAGTTGCTGTAAAGATCACTCTCTGTGTCTCTCTGTGTCTCTCTCCCTGTCTCTCTTTGTGTCTCTCTCAGATGAAGGTGAATAGGTTTGGAGTGTGAGGGACATTGTTGTATAATTTGTAGGTGAAGGTCGTGTTCATGCACAGAAACAGATCAGATGAAATCTGGGTTGTGTTTTTGAAGTGTAGATATGTAATTGTTACAGTTTTAAGCATTAAAAGTTGTTTACTTTAAATTTGAGATTTGTCATGCTGAAACGAGCCACTCGCCATCCTGCTGCTCAGCTAACGCCACGATGTCCCTGTTTTATCTCCTATCCAGGGACAATGTTATCTAAAGCTTGGTGTTGCCGCAGGAGCGGCGAGGGCGCTCGCCAATATCATGGCGTGAAGGACAGATGGTTTATTTTTAGCTCAGCTCCGTCCACACGTCTTTTCCCCACGTGTGGAGTTTTATACGTGTCAGCGTTCACTTCCTGTAAACAGATCCGTGTTCAGAGTTGTAGCGGTGTCCATCAGGAGCGTGGGACTTGGCAGGTTTTGTTTGGTTTTGAATCAGATGTGTTTGAAGGTTTTATTTCAGACTCGAGTACAAACAGTTTATCAATAATGATTATTATTTTAATAAAACATAAATTAAACATTAAGTACAGTTTAATTAGTGTCCATTTTCACATGACTTAGTCATACTGTGTGTAACGAATTTGAGTAAAAGACACAATGTGGGCGGGGCTCGAAACTGATAGGTGAAAATGGTAATCTGCTTTTTGCACAATTTTGGAGAAAAAATTCCTCAAAATAAATTTGTGTTAATTCAATAGTGTGTTATCTTATGACATCATTTCACATTAAAGCTGACAGACTCACGCAGACTGTTCTGCAATCAGTGAAGGAGTCCTGTGTTTCACTGATCTGTGGTGTGAGGTTTTGCAGAGACTCCTCCCACTTTCCTGGGAATCCTTATGGGATGGGTTACTATCTACCCGGAGGCTGCTGTATGTCAGGTAAAGTGCGAGACAGATCAGAGAACCTGAAGAAACAACTATGGCAGTCATTTTTCTGAAAACTGTATTTTATGCACTTTCATTCTGGAGCAGTGGAACCTGTGTAGAACCTTGGAATGATGAATCCTTTATATTTATGGAGAATCAGCTTCTATAAAACTAAATTCACATTATATGATTTCATTTTGAATAAGGGTTGTACTGACTTTTGCACTCAGTTATCACAGTGAACCCTGCTGGAGAAACAGTCTGGAAATCACTTCAGTAAGTTTATAGTACACCGTAATTTTATAAACATCACCATAAATGTATTAAACATGTTTATGATTGAAATATTTCAGGAGAAATTAACTAAAAAACTAGAAAAGACTAAAAAACATTACTAGAAGTATTATTACATCATAAAATATAAGAGTCAATCATCTTTCTGTATGCAAATACAGGCAGTAAAAATGGGCGGGGCATTGGAGGTGTGTTTCTATTCTTGATCTGGATTTCCTTACAAAAGTAAAAATGTTTTTCTCTTCAAGTTTTTTTTTATCACCAAGCAACACTGTTAAGTGTTTTAAAGTGCTGACACGAGACTCCTTCCAGACATGGTGCATAAACACATTCCAACTTTCAGAAAACGTTTCCACATCAACTATCTTTAAAATATGTTTATTATCACAGAAGCGTGCACCATACTGTACACGCCCCCTTAAATGGTCTGTTATTATGAAAACAATAACAGTATCAGTCCAAGTGCATTAAGATATACCTGCACTACTGTCAGAGCTGCAGTTATATGATATGAATCACCTTCTGGCCAATCACAATCCAGTACTCAGCACTTCTCAACACAAATATAAAAACTTGCTCTGTTTTGTGCCTTAATGTATTATTACACATTATTTATCCTCACTACATTTCTATTGTATATTTATATTTATATTCAACTTTTAACTTTTGGTGTCCTTCAAATAGTTAGTTATTGATTTTTTCCCACTTCCTTTTGATATTGATTGCTTTTATTTTTATTCTTCTTCAAATATAGGACAGTCGTAACGAGCATTTCACTACATATCGTACTGTGTAGGATTTTGTATGTGACAATTAAATTTGAAATTTGAATTAAAAAATATATGTATTACAGATGTTTACTCGGATGTGGAAGAATCTCCGAAGTAAAAGTATAAATTTGAAGTTTTTTTCTAAATATGGCAAAACCTAAGGAATTATCTGAAGAAATGACCTTGAATATGATTAAATAAATAGAAAGTTTCCTTATTATGAACATGAACATAAACAATATAGAGTATCAGATTCATTCAAAGTTTTATATTCAAACTACTGTTATAATAAATATATCATTTTAAATAGGAATTAGCAGCTAATTTTCACTTGATATATTTTTTTTATTTTCTGTAAACTGTCAGCTGAGATGGCCGCCAGCCTCCCCGCAACCCTCATTAAGGTTCAGTGGTACAGAAATGGATGAATGAATGAATGTTAGACTGTAAACTGTATACTGTCATATCTGTTGTTAGTTTTGCATCATGTGTGTATGACATTAAAATAAAATAGTGACACAGATAGTATATATTGCAATGTGACCTTTATTGCCTGTGAGAAAGGAAGATCTTACATTACAAATGCACCGATATTAGATTTGGGATTTTTTTTAATATACCTTTTTAATGTTTTAGGAACTTAATCCTGTCTTTACATCATAATCGATATGCTTTTTAATTTCAGTTTAATAGAGAAATAAAAACAAATCCTACTTCTCTAAGGATTCAATTAAACTTGGTCCTTTTAATGTGTTATGAAATTATATGATATTCTATCCATTATGTATATTTATAGTTTAAAATATTAGCACACAGCTTTTTGGACATATTTTTGGATTCACACAAGTACATTACACACACACACACACACACGATAAAATCAAACAACTCTGATTACAGATAGAAATCTACAATTTCAGTAAAATACTGTCATGCGCTATGTTTTTACCACAACAGTACTAGATTTATACTTAGATTTATATTTATATTTATAGATACATATAGAAGACAATTGTATTAGTATTAAACCAAAGACACGAATGTTAATATCTTGCTGAAGCGAGCTGTCAAAGTTCATTAACAGACATTTACAGTGTTATTGTCAACATCAACATTAACATCATCAACATCAACATCAGCACACACATGTTCGCGTTACAGCATGGTCATTTCCAGTCTCTCATGCATCACTGCAACTGAGTTTAGTTTTTTAAAAAAAAGAAAGAAGAAGGAACAAAGCAAAAATATTCCTTATTGATACACAGGGCCGAGTCCAAAACGACGGACTTTTATCATTTAAAATCATTAATCTGGCTGTGACTAAATACAGACATTAATATAAATATATTGCACTTATTGTTTGGTGAAATAAGGCAGAAATGGAAAGAATGGCAGTAACGCAAACCTTCGGCACCTGCGAGCTTTCATTACAGTGACACTCGCACAAGGAAATTAAACTACAGAATGCACTCGCATTCACTGTCTCCTCACAATTATATGGCTTACGGCACAACCGTCTGTATAGAGTTCTGTAGAAATGATCTCATCATCTCTCATCAGCTTTAATTTTTTTATATTTTAATCTACAGTCTCAACAGTACAGAATATAAACTCCAGTGCATTCTGTCAGTAATCACACAGAATTCCTTCGAATAGCAAAGAGGGAACGTGTCAATCATTTGGTCTACAGTAAAATCTACTTTCATTTCTATTCCAAAAATGTAATGTCATAACAATTCTGTTTAAATTTATCATGCACTGAAATTCTGTCCAATCAGTGTTTTCACATAAAAAATGTTTTCAGGCACAAAAATCGGAAAAGAAAAATAATGGTCTTCACATAAATTCACTAAATTGCATAAAAATTCCGTCAAGATATTGTTTTAAATCTTGGTTTAACCCCAAAATATTTCTGACCAAAACGATTACATAAAAAAAATTCACACAAAAAGATTACAAAAATAATTAACTTAAAGAAATTAAAAACATCCAAAAACATACCAAATAATACCGAACAGTAATATCGTATTGAAAGAACTGACCTTAAAACATGAAGATTTATATTTTAAATTAGTTTATAGTTATAGAATGGTCAATAATTAGTATATAATAAAAAGAAATTTGGAATTTTGGCAACAGCAATAATAATAATAATAAGGCAGGCGCCCATCTCAGCCAACTGCAGGTGAGGGCAGGGTACACCCTGGACAGCTTGCCAGGATACAGCAGTGCATCATCATCATCATCATCATTATTATTATTATTATTATTATTATTATTATTATTATCATCATCATCATTATTATTGTTATTAGTGATTTCTTTATTTAAGTCTCAGTTTATATTTTTCATTTTGGTGCACCACTATAATAAATATCTTAAACTCTGGTTTTCTGAAAAACAGTCTGGTGTCATCTGTTTAATATGTAACATAACCGCTGTCATCTTAGAAACGTCTTTAATCATAAAATAGAAACATTCAGAATTGTTCACATTTGAGGAGTTAACAAGTAAAAATAAAAGTCAGATGTTATTATTGAGGTAAAAGAACGAGTCACTAAATACTGTCATAAAAACCTTGAAACAGATATAAAGCTGACAATATAAATCACACCACTGCAATTCGATTCAAAATGATTCGAGTTAATAACAATGTTATTAATTAGTTATTAATAAGTTATTAATGAGTGTTGCATTGAGCCAAACTGTGTGTTTAAAAAAACCAAAATCTTCTTAGGTTTTCATGCAAAAAAACCCAGTTAATAAAATCATGTTCATAAACACACTCCTACTGAGTACAGAATTGTAAACAGTCTCAACGCTGATCAAACAAAAGCAGGGAAATAAAAAGGAAAACGATCTGCTCGTTGGAAACACATCACGTTATTAATTCATTCATTTATTAATTACGCACAACCCTGAATTTAATAACTGCTTTACACACAGACAACAAGCGACCATCACAAGCACATAGCTAAAGCAACACACTGACACTGCATAGGGGATAAAACACACACACACACACACACACACACACACCCTACCAGCCTCGTCTCATTTCAATCTGCTGAACCGTGTCAAGATCTCATCCCTGTGCCGAGCAGCCATGTTTTCTTCTCTCTCTTTTTGTCTCTGTCTATCTGTCCCTGTCCCTCGCTCTCTTTCTCTCTCTCTCTTTTTTTCTCCGTCTCTCTCTTCATCTCTCTTTCTCTCGCTCTCAGTTGGCCTGAACTGGTTTGGGTCCCACTGCGACTCCATTACAGTCGAGAATGTACTGCAAACAGCCTTGAGGAGCTTTCTGAGACGGCGTCTTCTTCCCGTCCGTCACCGTGTCCTTCTGAGCGCCGGTCTAAGAGGAACAAAATATGATGATCTGAGTTTGTAAATATATTTACACATTTGTACTCCAAATTCACAATGATGGAACTACTAACTACTAACTAAACTAACTAAAGTTCTCACATCACGGGGAAATACATGGGAACCTTTGCTGGGATTATTGCGGCCATTCCACGACGAGATTTTTGGGGCGTTCTCTCACTACAGAATGGACAGTAGAAACATGTACTTGTCTGACATCCCAATACATCCCAAGCGGCATGTCTACCAGCAGTAACTGCAAAGCGTACATGGCGGTTGCTGTCCCATGTACATTTACACATTTACAGCATTTGGCAGACGCGCTTATCCAGAGCGACTTATAATTATCATTTTTATACAAGTGAGCAGTTTTTTTAATACACGTGAGCCTTGCTCAAGTGCTGATGGCCGGGTCTGAACCTCTGACCTTTGGATCAGTAACCTCATCGTCTTGACTTAATTTTCAGTAACATCCGGTAGGCCGTGTATACCTCACACATGCCTCGATGGTTGCAACAGATGAACTGATCTGCTGTGCGACCCACAATAAATTTCATTATTTATAAGGTTCTTACATATCCTGAAGGACGTGAGTTGGATGAGGTTTTTAATTAATAGGAAATAATTGTACTGGGTTTAAACTGATGTATATCACACACTATAAGTTACATTACCGTGATTAAAGTTATCCTGTGTGTGAGTGTGTGTGTGTGTGTGTATACCTGTGAAGGCTGGATG
>JBCNYG010000003.1:26360265-26377885 GCA_039654305.1 Porochilus rendahli | reverse complement strand
TTATATTATATTATATTATATTATATTATATTATATTATATTATATTATATTATATTATATTATATTATATTATAAAACTTACAAACAGTTTTGAACAATGCACGTGTACATGTGTAGACTCACCTCACCACCTTGGTTCCGTTTCTGAGGACTTGCATGGCAACGTTGCACGTCCCGTTAGCGTGAGACACCACACTGATGTCATGAAACTCAGCCTAGAAATATATATACATTTATTTCTACACAATATTAAGAATCATAAACCTTAAGAAATAAAACAAATGAACATTCCATTATTTCAGATTCACCTGCTCCACCCGGATCTCATAATCTCCCTGTAGCTTTTTCCCTCGGAACACTTTGGCCCTGTGGATCACACCAACAGCGTACATTAACGTAAACTAACAATGGTGGATATGATGTGGAATTTTATTGGTTACTAAATATGGCAAAAAAACAAACAAGTCAGAAATTAATCTTAACAAAAAGCTGTAAATAAAAACTCAATTAATGTAATTCAAAAGCAGGTGAAGTAACTTGCTTAGGTTTGATTTTTTTTTATGAATATGAGCTACTCCTCTGTCACACTGCTGGATTTCTTACTGCTTCGTCTCAATGCATTTTTTCGACATTCAGAGTGATGCTACTAAGGGACAGTCATGATCACCTGCTGAATGCTAATGGCTAATTTGGCAGCTAGCCTGCCTTTAAATGTGCTTTAGCTAAATCAGAACAAAACAAAACAACAACAACAAAAATCATAAACGGTTCTTAGAATAAAAATGAGGTTGTTTTAAGAGGCTTTGTTCCAAAGATTTGCTCTCAGTCTGAACACTGCAGGTTTTTGAACCAGTATTTCTAATGTTGTTCCAGACATATCCTGTTAAATTATTACTCATTTCCAAATGATTAAATCATCATCATGTTCATGGAAGTGCACTTTACACAGACCCACACAGTACACAAATTCACAAGTGAATATTGGACTAAGCATGTCAGTCTGACAGCTTCAATATGCTTTTAAAAAATTATATGCGGGGACAGTGGTGACCCGGTGGTAGGGTGCTGGCTTACTGATCTCAAGGTAGGGGGTTCAGGCCCCTGTATCACAGGGTTGTCACTGCCGTCCCCCCAGTGCAGCCAACTGTGTTATCAAAGGCCGGCCATGTCTCTCACTGTCTGTGGTGAGAGGCATGTAATAGAACCTAATCTTTCTAATCTAATCTAATCTAATCTAATCTAATCTAATCTAATCTGACTTGACAAAACATCTTGGAATAATCGTTCTAATCGTTTAACCCCACAGACCACACCCCACCCCCACCCCACCCCCCTCCATGGGGTTAAGAGAGCACCACGTCTCAATGGCAGATGTGAGTTTGCTTCACTGTGCATCTGTCATTTTGTGAATTATTTATAGTGAAATGTCCTCCTCACTGAAACCTCGCAGACGGAGATAACAGAGTCGATGGAGCTGATGGTGACTCACAGCGAGATCATGAGAAATGAGAAAAGAAATAAATCTACACCAGAGACACACAGTCGATGACTTTACATAAGCATTAGACGGGTCTGGTGACTGCGCACATTTACTCTCTATTACAAAGAACTCACTGAGCAAAGACAGACGGCGGCTTTTTATGATAAATCAATCAATAAGAAGACAGATTCATCCTGGTGCTGGATTTAGTTTTGGAAAACATGAAATATTTAGCATGTTTCTTTCCCCCTCAAATAAAATACAAGCCTACTCGGTGTTGAAGCTATTTCTGTTCTGCTCTGAGGATAAAGAGAAGATCTATAATATTGCTGCTAAGGGACGAAGCGTATGTGGTGCAGCTTGTGTTCATTCCCAATGTTGCTTGTTAGATAAAGAAAAATACACCGAGCTCGAGAAAAGCTCAAGAAAGCCAGGGTTTGTCTTAATAAAAGTCACACATGAGCTAAAAAAAAAGAAAGCGTTAAATTCATTAATGTTGTCAGCCTCGGACAATGATCATGGTTAAAGCTGAGATTTAATTCTTATACACAAATATTCTACACTTTTATTTACAACATATATAATGGTATTCAATAGGTTTAACAGTGGTTAGCTGCTATACATCTTTTCTAACACCCTGATTAGCACCAGCCATTAAAAATAGTTTAGTTTCATATCAAAATGCATTTCTGAGTCATCTGTACAAGTTTGTTCAAGCTAGCTCACTAGGAATCCTTTAGAGATCCTGTCACTGTGAGGTCACCTGAGGTTAGCTGGCTGGCTAGCATTTATATAACTAATAGTCTTTCAGAAATTGTCACAATAATATTAGCTTGTGTTAGCCAACTGCGCTAAAAACCCCTCTGAAATCGTCTCAGAAGTGAGATTTTAAACATCTAGTTGGCATAAGCAGCAGTTCAGATAGTGAAGGTCTTTAAAATCCTTTCTCAAGTTCGCAAATACTAAATAAAAAGTTAGCAATAGCAGTGCAGATTTTTCAGAACTTTCTAAAATGTCTAAGTGAGTGACTAAATTGACAAAACCACTCCAAATTTCTGCTCAGAAAAGAGTTCTACAAATGCCCACTGGATAATTATGGTATAGATTAGGTCAGCTAAAGTTTCTGCAAAAAACATTTTGTAATTGGGTTCACCCAAAATGTACAACTGAAGAATGTTTAAGATTTCTAAGTTATCTATGAGTGTATGGAGGTGGTATGAAATCTACATATGTTGAATTGTGCTTGATAAAGATCCTGAGAGAACCTGAGCTTCTGCCAAGCACCGAACAAACTGCAGAATACAGAGAAAAGCCATCATATTATGTTACTGTCGAAGATTTCTAATGGTTTTCGCTCTCTACTCAGTTGTTAGCTGTTTTTTTAAGAAGTGGTTGGAGAGTGCCTCTTTTGTGCACACACCCTGTAATTTTAGGTCTCCTACATGCTCTGATTAACGGTTAAGCAAGAGCCTGCCATTATAAACACTCTCTAAATACGTAGATGCCGCATTAAAAAGCTAAGGTCTGAGATCGCGTGTGATATAAAAGATGATGATATTGTTAAATTATTTACTTGTATTACTTACTACTACTAAAAATAATAATAAATTACAGCATGGTGGTGAAGTAGCTAGCATGTCAGCCTCACAGCAAGAAGATTTGAGTCCTGGATTTGAGTCCTGGGCTTGGTGAGGGAGTTTGCATGATCTTTGTATGCTTGCATGGGTTTCCTTGGGTACTCTGGTTTCCTCTCAGAGTTTAAAGACATGCACATCAGGATAACTTGCTCTTCAAATTGCCCCTTTGTGTGTGTATGAGTGTGAATGATTGTTTATTTGTGTTTATCCCACAATGGTAGGGTGAGCTGTTCAGGATGAATCTCAAACACAATTTTTACTCCAATGGGCAAGTTATGAATTATATGCATGTACTACATAAGATTGGTCCGTTATCGTGGGACTGAAAAACATCATTCCTGGTGGAAAATACCTGAAGCAAAATTACCGACACTCACAGTTTGCCACCTGGAGCAGACGGTGTAAATATATCTGCAAAAAAAAAATCTGCAAAACCAAATCTGCAACAAAATAAAAAAAACACTTTCACAGAGTGTAGTTTATGTTTGGTGTAGTATTTACTCAAATCTGAATGGGTAGGCTCAAGAGACAGAGCTCACCTCACCTGCCTCTGTCATGCTTAATGATTATGAATTATAAAAAGGAGGCATAGTGGTTTGCAAATTCACCTCACAGCAAGATAGTTTTGAATTGGAGTCTGCATCTTCTCCCCATGCTTGCGTGGGTTTACTCCGAGTACTCCTGGTTCTTACCACAGTCAAAAAACATGCACATCATGCTAATACTCATTCACACACGCACTCATCTGCAGAACCACTTAATCTTATTAGAAATGGCTTGGAGAGACTGGACCACGTGACCTTGTGGGGTTAAGTGGTTCAGTGAAAGAATGAGTGAATGAGTGACTGACTGACAGAGAGTAAATTATAACATAAATACATACATACATACATATATACATATATAATAAGATGGTTTAAAGAGGCACTGTCTCTTACGCTGTTATGATGTTCCTGTGCAATATATACTAAAACAAATATTCACCTCAGGTTTGGTGGATGTTAGTGAACTGAATATCCCCTATCCATGTTCCATCTTAATGAATATTCAGCAACATCCACCTCGCCTTTGGTGAATATTCATAATTCGATAATCATGAACATCATGATAATCATGATTGGTGCAAACAGAACATTTCTCTTCACATCAGTGTCAGAGCACTTCTTAGAGTATAAATGAATCCCAGATAAATCACTCTGGAGAAAAATGAAACGGTCGTCCATTAACTCCCCGCTGTACTGAAATATGAAACCCGAGATGAAATGGATGCATTGTAATAACAATAATAACAATAAAGAAATTTTAATAATAACAGTAATAATAATACTAATCCCACTGCTATTCATTTCCTAACCTATATAACTTGCCAAGGTGCTCTCAGTGTTGGTTTCAGTGGTGTATTGGTGTTTGGGGTGTTTTATATGATTCACATCAGTGTTGCAGGAGATGAATAACTTGGCACATGCTCTTTGTTCTTGTGTTTTGCAGTGAAAAATTATAAACAGAATCGTTGCTGCAGAGTGAGATCTTCTCTTTGTCAACTTTTTGCAAAATCACACTTCATATGGTGCAAACAAATGGCAAGTCAGGGATTCACACTGGGATCCGTGTTCATTTTACAGGTTACGCGGTTCTTTTGTGCTGATAAACAATAGACATGAAGCAGTATGAACAATCAGATACCTAATCATTCACTGTAAAGTTAAAGGAGAGATGTAATGGGTCCCCAGAGTTGATTATTTTCCCATAACAGCATGTTCCCTTAAATTCCTCTTAAACCACAGCAACTTACTCACTCTCAGTCATTCATTTAGTAGACTGCTTAATTGTTTCAGGGATTGCGGGGAGGCTGGAGCCCACCTCAACTGACTCTGGGCGAAGGTGTGGTACACCCTGAACAGCTTACTGGACCAACGCAGAGCCAATACACACACACACACACACACACACACACACACACACACACACACACACACACATACATACATACAAAACAAGGGGCAATTTAGAACAACCAATTAACCTAATGTACATGTCTTTGGGATCTGGGAGGAAACTGGAGTACCCGAAGGAAACCCACAGAAGCACCGGGAGAACATGCAACAGCAACTTACTAATGATTACAATTTTATAGCTTATTTCTGTTTGGAGCTAGATGTACTGTTGGTTAAAATAGTTTGTTCCCGGTTTCACTGACATCATAACAGCAATAAACATTCGTTCCCTCATCTCCTCGCTTTATTCTCTCTCAAAGTTCATAAGAGAAAATCGTAGTGTGTCATGTGACTGAGACACTATAATGAAGTGTTAACTCCTCTGTCCTGAAGAATTCTAAAACTCAATGTTAAACATCAGCCACACAGAAAACTAGAAGTGACATACAAATCAACTCAGCGCTGTAGTGTCATCACTACAGAGGTGAATAATTGTTTGAGTATATATTACATGAAAACATAAAAAAGAAGCTAAAATATTTTTATGGTTTATTTTTAGATTTTTAAAGGGTTTTAACCCTCCATTATAACTTATTTTAAAAATCAAAGAGAGTTTGAATAAAGGGTTTTTCGTTTTTTTTTTTACACCTTGAAAACTGTGAAGGCTATTTTGTATATTGTGGGACAGCGTTTTGTTGAATTTTTAGAATTTCGCAATAAGTGATCTTTACAAACTTTAAGTTTCTGTCTGCTATTTTGATTCAAGCCTTATCCTGAGTTGCATGGTGGATAATATCTATCAGTATGTACTACACAGGAATCATGAGATCTGGTTGTTCAGTCATCACAGGATTAAAAAACATTATTCTGAGTGGATAATTCTTAAATCAAAATGATGGACACTGCGAGTTAGTCACATTCACTTGGAAAAGGCGGTTTGGTGTTAAGGTGACGGGCTGCTGATCTGAAGGTCAGCGGTTTGATCCCGACTGTCACCACTGTTGAGTCCTTGAACAAGGCCCTTAACCCTCAATTGCTCAGGTGTATAAAAATGATACTTGTACGTCACTTTGAATGGGAGCGTCCAAATGCTGTAACTGTAAATAGAAAAATAAACCATAAAAGTCTTATTTTAGTTTGGTTGTCTTGTGTTTCTGTGTAGTTAGCCAGTATTCACCTCTGCTGTTAGCATGCAGGATTCATTCTTCCTCTGTCATGATTAAATTATCAAAATATAAACTATGAAAAACTTGTTTTAGTCTTTTCTTTATGTTCCCATGTAGTATATACTAAAACTCTTAAATAGAGTTAAAGAGATACCCTTTAACTCTATTAAAGCAACTCTGCACCTGATTGTGTATGCACTCAGAGCTCACCTGCATCCATCATGATTTAAAACAAACAAACAAACAAACAAATAAATAAATAAAGCATTAGAATCTTGTTTTAGTGTGAACGTTTATGCTGATGTTCTCATGCAGTATATTCTAAAACAGTTATGCACCTTTGGCTCGTAGCTGTAACCTCCACTTTCTGTCGCAGCACCTATTCAGCGACATCCACTTCAGGGAGCCAATCAGAGTGCATCGTTCCCCTGCAGTGTATAGTACTGGTAGTGTATATATTCTTTAGAATTTTTATTTTTACATATTCCTGGAGTGATACACACTTGTTTATATCATTGAATACCATATAAAGATTAGAGATGATTTCAAATGTGCGAATGGATTAATAAACAATTATTAATTTATTAAAGACTAAATAAACCACATAATAATAAACCTGAATAATATTCAGGAATAAAAGACAGAAACTCCTTTATATTAACAACATAAATGTTACTGTATATATTATAGATTATACACACATCAGATCCTTTATATTTTGATGGAAGGGGTTGGCTGAACTGAACACACACAATAAAGCTTCTCAGATCTCGGCGGTGTAAAAGGGTAAATGCTCCACGGCAACACTTATTGACGTGTGTAAAATGCAGAGCTTCCTGCAGTGATATGTCTCTCTGGATTCCAAAAGCGTTTGCAACATGACCTGAGCCTCGACGACGAGGAACATGCTGGGGTTTCATTCAGTAACCTGAGTGTGTAAAATTACATAATATTATAATAATCTTATAATATTAAGCTATTTCATATTACATCACAGTGCTGCTGAACTCTGGACTGTGATTGGTCAGATGGTGTTGATTAGATTTCTACAACAGTAGTAGTGTGTTTTTACTTATAATGAATATGCTTGTTGGAATATGTTTCCGTGGTAACGGCCTAACAGGACAGGTTTTTTTTAAAAAATAAGTCCTGATAGAGTTTTCTGTAAGGAGAAATAAGGTTATGTAACATGTAAAGAAGGAGTCTCCAATGTCAGTGCTCTGTAACGGTCACAGGCAAAGCTGTAAGATGTATGTTTTCTCAGTCACATGACTGACTGCGATTTTCTTTTATTAAATTTGTAGCTGGCGAGTAAATAACTCTAGCTTATAGCTGTTAAAATTTATGTGAGAAAAGGAACTAATTAATTTTGTAGTATTTTTTCAGTTAAAATGTATTATGGACCAAATAAATTAAGCAAATATTTTGAAAGTTGCTGTGATATTAAAGGAAAAACACTGAAGACTTGTACAGTTTATGTTTACCTATTTAAAGTAGTTTACTTTTTTATATATTTACTAATGAGATAAATAAAATCAATCTAAAAAAAGCAATTTTAGAGCTTTATTTCCTTGTAAATACTTTATAGAGCAATATATTTATGAATTATTCACTGTTATTAACTGCATTTTGATGCACTTACATCACATATTCAACCCACAACTAGAAAATGGGTTAATAATATAATTTTACAACTGTATATTAATAAATATTGCAACGTTTTAGGCAGCATTTTAAGGAAAATGTTTATAATCATGAAATCAGACACTCACATGATAAAATAAACATTATAATGAAGAGGATTGAAGAATGCATCATGTGTGATGGAGAAGACGGAGGTTTCGTGCTCACTGCATCAAACGTGTGATTGGAAAACCAAAAGCGTGCACTCGTTCAGTCACGCATGACCTGATTTCATCATATTAACATCACGTTCCACCTGGTTCCACCTCAAAATCTTACATACAGTTCTATATACACCTGTTTATGTGCTTAAAGGCTTTAAAAGCATCACCACACATACCATTCCTGCTGCGGCTCGTCGATGACCAGTAGGATTTTGAACTTCTTGGCAACAGAGGTTGATGTCTGCTCGACCAGCCCTGCCGAGGCTGCCGTTTGCTTTACTACATTGGTAATGGAGCTGAAGAATCCTGCCCCTGAAGGCTGGGCAGCAGGCTGGGGTTTCCTCTCCGGATTCGGGTTCTGGGTCGGAGAGACCTGAGGAGCCGATTCGGACGCCGCCCCAGGTGGAAGAGGCTGGGGAGGATCAGGTTTCTGCAGGTCTGATAGGTAACCATTGGGCAGGTTGGAGATGAAGGTGCTGTCAGATAGACGGCGGCGCAGGTAGTTCATGGCTGAAGATGTAGTCTAAAATCCTGATCCGGGATGGAGGAACCGGTGCTGCTCTGATAGGGACTGCAGAGTATGTGTGATCTTTACAGAAGATTACCACTCATTAGAATAGAACGGGTTTCCTCCTCAGGTCTCTGTGCTTCCTCTCGGCTCACGATGCCTGCGATGCTGACGTCGCTCATCCTCATCCACCAATCACACGCTTCTAAAGCCTGCAGAAGGCGAGATGCTGAGCTCCCTCCCTCTCTCCCTCCCTCCTTCCACCAATCCCTCCATCCCTTCCCCCATTCCACAGCCTCACGACCATTAAGTTTTCTATCCGCTGCAGAAAGGAGGTGGGGTGTTAAATAAATAAGGCTAACCAGGGGGTTTCCAGTTGCGTGTGTGTAGAATAAAATGGAGGAGACTGAGAGATGCGCTGATCTCAAGGCTGAAAGAACACAAAGGGGCATGAAACAAATGCTACAGTGTGTTTAATATTAAAATGAATAAACAGTCTCAGCACGTCTCAGCTGTAAAACGCAACACAGTAGTATGTGGTACAAATTAATTTATTTCCTACCTCTAGATGATAAACTGTTTTGATCTCCTCTTTTAACAAAACAATCGATAAATCATTACAAATAATGGGGAGAAAAAGATAATTTTTTTCAGGACACAATTCTATTAAAACAGTATTAAACTAAATTTTAAATTAAAATTTTAAATTAAATCCTGCATTTCTATGGCGAAAAAAATAAAAGGATTTAAATAGGTTTCCAATTATTGATATTAAAATATAAAATACAGGTTTTTATGAATATTATTTAGATCATAGAGATTAAGGCCTACAAGTATTCATGTACTTCTACATCCCAACATAAATGACCATAATATTTTACTTAATCTATTTTACATAATATTAATAAGAAATTTGCGTTAAATATATTAAATTCTATTAATTAAAGAATTTTATTGTTGTTTTTTCGAGTATGAACGTCACAGCTTCAGGCCAAACCCACAACACAATAGAAACAGTGGGCTAATTTTGCTAAGATTTTTTGCTAGCTAGCTGACTAGCCCGTTTTGTTAAAGAATAACCAGACAATAACTGCATAAAACTGGTTTGTTTGTTCAGTTTTTAACTTCAAACCTGTCTTTTCGTCGAATTTAATTTAAATACCAGTTTTTTTACGTGACGTTTTCGAATAGTTAGCTGATCTAGCTACCACCACTTTATACGTAGCCTCTAGCTTGTTAGATTGTGAGGTAAATCAGCCCAGCCTGTATGTTAGCTCTGACAGAAGCAGTCTGCGGCTTCGGCGCTGCAGTTTTGACGTTTAAATATTTGCTAGATATATATTATTTAACGACTACGTTTGCTGCTAAAGAATACTGTTAAATTAGTCAGTTGTGTAATTAACACCTAAATTATATTCCCTGGCTTGAGCAAGAAAAAAACTGCTCAAAGTCGATTGAGCTAGAGGTTTTCTCGTTAGGGCTAAGCTAGCTAGCCACGATTGGGCTAGCTAGCTAGCTTGGCTAGCCTTTTAGCTAAATGCTTTTTACGAGAATGGAACTTTTGAGCCACCAATTTATGGATAAAATGAACAATAACATCGGAAGACTTCACTATGATTCTTATGATGGTGAGTGGTTGTAATGTGTAATATTTGTCTTGGTATTTAGGTTTAAAAAGTTAGCCAAAGTTTCGTTAGCTAGCTAGCTTTATACTACGTATGTAGCGCGTAGAAGTGCGGATAAAATGTTTCTTCTAAATGGATAACAATATAAAATGGAAATTATAACGGATTGTTTCACTCCCCTGTCCATGTTTTTCTACATCTATTCATTGGAGTTAGCAAAAATAGTTTTGTTCGTTTGTGATATCAGTTTAAGTGTACTCAAGAATATAGATGTTTTTTTTTTTATTTGGATATAAAATTGATCCTTTCGTTTTATTCGTCATGCATGCAGTATTTAGCTGGTAGTGTCTCAGCTCTCAGGTTTATTAAGCCTATTTAAAAGGAGGATTTTGGGTGAAACTGGATCTTCAGTGGTCCTGCATGTTTTTGATTGTTTCTCTGCTCTCTGTATATCAGATGATTCTGGAGACTCCAGGATGCACGCTTTGTCCTCTTCCACAGGAAACAGCAGGACAGGGACACCGATCAGCCCGATTAAACGGAAGTTTGATGATGTAGAAGTGGGGAGCAGGCAGGAGTACGAAAATGAACAAATGACCAAGATGAGCTGCCTTCTGTCCTCTCACCTGTACGTTTATAGTACTGATTTATAACAAACTCGTCCATCACAGAGTTCCTTAGTTCCGTGTGACAGTAGCTTTGAGTTTTCTGAAAGTGTAATGTAACTAGTGTTTCATAGTCACTGACATGTCAAGCACATGGACAAGGAAATAAGCCTTTCTGAATAAAACAGGGTCAAACAGACCAGATTCTAATCAAAATAGATAATAATAATTGTTATTATAAATTAATAAATAGCCGTTTATAGTAACAAGTCTTTGCTGAAACACAAATAATCACAAATGAAAAAAAATTGTGCTGAGGGGTTAATTGTTTGTTGGAAATAAGTGGGATTAGTGATTGCTTGTTGGGAACTGGGATGGTCAGTGATCGCGTTTGGAAACTGGAAGTCAGAGATTGGCTGTTGGGGAGGTCAGTGATTGGGTTTTGGAAACTGGAAGTCAGTGATTGGTTGTTGGGAATGCTGCAGGTTATCAATTGGTACGTAAATGGGGAAATGGATTATTTAATGTTTTTCACATTGGTGTTGAGTCACGTGAACCAGCTGTCCTCCTGTGTATATAAGGAGCTATAATGTAGTTGGAGAGTGGTATTGAGTGCTTGTGTGCCTCTTTGCTTTTACTTGTTTTTTTTGTAAACAAAACTTTTTTGAAAGTTATTTCTCTGATTTTTATTTCACAGGATATACAAAAACTACTTTAGAATTTTAGTTAGAATAATTTGTGCTGTACCTGATGTCCTTTTGGTTCTAAGGGGAACTCCAGTAGATGGAGATGCCAGGCCGGAACCTTGGACTCACTGCCACAACCCATTTGAGCACACTTCCTCCACCATCAGTGGGCTCCACGCTGGCCGTCTCTACACCCCGTTCCACTTCTACGCCATGGAGCAGCCGCTGGCTCTGACCAAAAACAGCACGGACACAGCCAGGTCCTCTTTTTTACCGTCACTTGGTTCTATGGAGCGTCAGCAGGTCAGATATGAATGTAAACATGTGACTGTTCGAGTCGCTCTTATAGAAGATTATCAAATTTTTCAGTGTAAGTGGTGAGGTGAAGTCACTGTGCAGGGTTTATGTATTTACTGTTCCTCAGAATCGTCCATCAGTGATCACCTGCGCCCCGGCAAGTAATCGCACCTGCAGCCTTTCGAACTGTCACATGTCTCCAAACGGCTTCTCCTCGGCCGTCAGTAACATCAAGAGCAAAACTAATGGTAATTACTGTTTTTTTCATTTACTGTAAAACTCTTTATTTAAAGAAAAGGAAAAAAAATAGAGACACAAGAAATAAAATCGTAAATAAGTTATATGTTTTATAGCTAGAACAAAATCTGTGCATTTTGCAAAGAGGGACAAAATTGAAAAAGGGATAACATCTCTCTGCCTCTCGTTAGCCAACGCAGTGTGTGATCCTGTGATCGAGGAACATTTTCGCCGCAGTCTGGGGAACATCTACAGAGAGCCAGAGGTGGCATCTAACTCCGTGTCTATCACCGGATCGGTGGATGACCACTTTGTTCAGGCGCTGGGAGACACCTGGTTACAGATCAAAGCCAAGGGCGGTGGCTCTGGGAGTCCTGAGTCTACTTCATAAAGTTCTTCTGAGAACCCGTCAGAACCTTCTGGGTGGTTTGTGTTTGGGTTAAAGTCCTTTCACACCATGTCTGAGCTAAAAAATTATCATCGTTATTATTATTGTTGTTATTATTTCTAAACAGGCTCAAATTCATGTGCAAAGTTTAATGATTTTTTTTCTCTGCTTTTGATTGGATCAGTAATTTAACCCTCATGATTTGTAGTTTATTAAAGGCCCATCATAAAAAAAAAAATTAAAATAGTACATTTCAGCTTTAACGCTGAGGAGATTTCTCCTTCCGCTCACCCTCATCCCTTCTCTGTCTCCCCCCACAATTGATGGGACATCATCAGTATCATGTTACATTACGAGTCGAAACGGACGCAATAGAATGATGACACTACATCTAAAGTGGCAGTATGTAATGATCAACACTTTACACTCTGTCACCTTTCGGCACACTAGTCACCCTTAAAGGTGTCAGGTCACCACTTATGTTTCTGCACTTTGGTAACGAAAATTAACTTTTGCACGTGCCATCCGAAAGTTACACATCCACCATTACAGAGAGAGCACTTTACTGTCCGAGTCACTCTCAGCGTTCTTTCTGCCACCCGTGCCTTAATAACAAAACAGTAACTTTAGCCACCAGACAGAGCCTTGAATTAGGACTTTTTATAAGTTCAGACTGTACAACTTACAAATATAGCTTTGAGGAAGCCAACCATGCACCGGTTTATTCTTGGAAGGCCAGTTATTTCTTCAGATCCACCCTTTTAAAAACCAGAAAGGCTCGGAAAACAGGCACAGGCGCATACGGCTGCTGAACAAGGTGTTTTCTAAGTGGCACCACCTTAAAAAATAAAAGCCGCTCGGATGCGACTGACTCGACATTTGCCACCATTTACTCTCACTTGAGTTATGGTGAAGAGAGAGAGAGAGAGAAAGAGAGAGAGAGGTGAGATTTCTAATGAACAGCCAGTCCCTAGTGCGTATGCCAAACTGGTGATACACTCCCTTTAGGTTCTGATTTATATTTCTGCGTAAATATAACCGTTGTTACTCAGAGGCTCGTTGATCTGAGTGTGATGCTCAGTCAGGTTCTCGTTTCTAAAGAACTGAACTGAAGTAGAGGACACACTGAATATCACTATCCAGTTATGATGTGTTTAATGTCACACTGCCCCCGGTGGCCAGGTCTAATAACACACCACTGTCATATTTTGTTCAGATTTGCAGAAGCAATGTGGCTGAGTGCCTGTGATCGGATTGTGGATGGAGATAGTTGTGAGATGTTTTACAGAATTTAAATATAACATCAAAGTTCATTGATGTGATGCTCAGATCGTTATGTGATCGCCACCTAGTGGATAATTTTTGAAAGAAAATGTTTTCCCTTGAAATTGTCAGTCCAGTGGTCAAGGTTACACTGTGCAGTTATTGCAGTCATTTTTCACATTTCTATCTTTAAATTGGAGAAACTTCTATAGGACCTGGTGTGAAAGGTAAAATTTTTTTCCAAACAATAAGTTTTTATGAACAGGTGAACAGGGCCATGAACAAATGTCATGGAGTTGTCAATTAGAACATTTTTAAAGGGCTGCCAAAGATGCTTTCTACTATTTTTAAATGTTTGCTGTATTTTATATCTGTCTCAAACATGCAGATTTCTGGATTTAAGCCAGAACAGAAAGAAAGGCACCACGTAATCCGAGAGTATCAGTTGATTCTGTTATCAGAAGAATGGTGTTGGAGTTTTAATGATTTTAGAGTTATTATAATTACTCAAAGTATCAACAGACCTGTAAATTGTCCTGCGCATTGGACTGAGAATGTGTTTAACTTTTCATCTCTAATTCAGAATCATTAACCTGACACACACACACACACGCGCACACATTTTCTATTTTATTTGTAATCTTTAATCTGCGTAAATATGTACTTCAAATAGCTGGTATCTATTACACACAGACTTCTATCTTTATACCGTTCATTCTTAGTTTTATTTTTTAATCAGTAACGGTGTTCGAAAGTCCTGCTGCTGGAACAGTGTACTCAATATATTTTTATAACAAATGTCTTTTAGATATGACGGCACCTCGCTTGGAAGCACAGCCTCTGGAAAGGCATTTACATGCAGTATACACAGCGTTTTAAAGAATTATTTGGGCTCTGCAGATCTATAACATGTTTATTACAGAACTAAGTGAGATGAACAGCAGCTTTACAAACTCCACGGACATGGTGTACTAAACCTTTATCATCATATTCCATAAACGTATCATTAAAGACATGTCCTGCTTCTGGAACAGCCGCGTGTATTAATATCTAACTTTAATATTTCATCAGATTGTTGCAGTTGTTTAAAAATACATGGTTTTCCTCCTCATTTTCTCTCTCTCATGAACTTGGTTCTGGAGCGAAAGTAGAAAATGTCTTGTATTACATCCTGAGAAGGGAAAAAAAATAATCCAAAATAATATAAAACACGCTCTTTGGTAGTTCGTACAGTTGAGACTAACTTTGTACTGCAGCTCTGAATTTTATAGTTCAAAAATACATCTTCATTATTCCTCAACAGTGAAAACGCCAATCAGCTGATCAACAGGCGAATCTGACTGCTGTGTAATGTTGCTCGTCCCTCAACTTCTCAGTCTGACCCGACTTTCACACTCGCTCCTGCAGTCAGAGTTCTCATTTTACAATCAATATTTGATTAGAAGAAAGAAAAAAGATTTAAACCAGAAGATATTACTATCTGAATAGCTATTTATATCCAAAAAAAGAGAAAAGTATCAGGTACAATAAACACATGAACCCTTAAAATCCAGGCGCCACACCTTTACCTGGTGTAAGTGACCCTCTTGGCATCACTGATGGATCTAAATGAACGTTCGGTGACACAGGGACTCCTTTGATAAATAATTTTGATTTTATTCACTGTTTATGAAGTCTCCATTCCTTTCTGTTTCCTAAGCTGCTCTGAAACCAGCAGTAGTGGAGTTTAGAGATTTGATGTTTATTTGATCCACCAGCGTTCCCTTATCTTTATCCGGATATCCATCACCAAATGCAGAGTACTAATCTGGAACTGTTCGTCTGTACGTCTGTGTGTACTTGTAGTGCCGCCGTCTCAGAGCCACAAACCAGAAAAAAGCTGATTGAAATCTCGTGTGAGAGTACACAAAAGGTGTCGATTTAACAGAAAAAAAAAATCAATATTAAACATGGCAGGTCTTACACGGACAGATTTTGATTGGGTTATATGGCTATGCCCAGTGAGGCCGCAGTGACCTTGACCTAAAAACCCAGTCAGTTGATCCTGAGTCAAGGCGGGCATTTATTCAAAATTTGAAGGAAGTGTTCTGAGCAGCCTGGATGTACAGAGAGACATACGTACAGACGGACAACTCGAAATCGTAACGTGACTGGTCCAGTCAATCGACGGCACAGAGGAATAAAATATATACCCACAAATAAATAAATTAAGGATGATCAGCACGTGTTTAGTTCAAGTGGCCTGGGATAAAAACCTGTTAGCGTGTCCTACATTCCAGCGCTGACCGAGTCTTAGCACACACTGTGTTTAGAATTCTCCTTTACTATTCAGTCGCCATTTTGTCCTTTTCAGCTTTCTACAGAGCTTTACCTTTTATGGAGTTTTGTGGGTGTGGCTAAATGTTAATGTCATGAAAGCGCTTGGTAATTAACTTGTGATTGGTGTTGTTTTAGCTTTCACTTGTTACTACGAAGAAAATCCTAAGATACCAAACAGTTTGTAATTCAGGATCGAATTGTTTTTGTAGTAAAAGATGAACGAATCATCGCCGTTTCTGCCTTCAGCTCGAGTGTGAGGAGTGAACGTCTTTTCACTTCTGATATAAATACAGTTTCATTTTTTCGTGTTAGTGTGGAAAAGATTATTGATTTATGATTCTTGTTGAGCACCAGAACAAAAAACGCTAACAGACCTGTTTAAATATTAAGATATAAAATAATTCAACATGTAGTGCGATGTTTCAGACACGCCAAAGCAAATAATATTCCTCTGAGGTTTTCTGTCTTTGGTTTTGTTTAGTTTTTGTTTTGTTCCGGTAGCAGAAACACTCTGAAATCTTGTAATATGAAGTGACCATCGTTACGCAGTGCGTGATGAATGACCAGTTTATAATCTCTTGATTTTTACCTAAAACTTCACATTATCTTCATATTTAATATCCATTTGCATGCATAGTTTTCTTTTTCTGTTTTTGTTTTCCTTTTTTTATTTTTAAAAAAAGTTGATCTTTTTTTGTTTGTTTATGAGGTCAGAGGTCATGTGACTGCCAGAACAGTTTTGGGGGAAAAGTTTAAATATTAGCTGGAGGTTCGAGGAAGTTTCCGAGTCCTGTACACGACGATGTTTGTGTGTTGTACGCAGTTTAAGTGGTGAAGGGGCTGCGTCCTCACTTTGTAAGAGCTCTCAAAATAAATAGTGAGAATATTATAGCTAGTTTATATGTAACTCTATTTACTTATTTTTTTCTTACAAGTGCCACTTTTATATTCATTAAACCTGAGAAAATAAATAAAGTGTTTTAACAAGCCAGTCTAATGGTCATTGTTTTTGGAAGCGGCGGAGCCTGAATAATCATGTAACCCAATGAGTTTGATCATCATTTAATTAAAACAACTAAACGTCAGGGATTTGTGTGTGTATGTGTGTGTGTGTGTCCGTGTCCCTAAACCCCAAATATCCAATGTAATATCTGCACAATGTCTCACACTGTGTGTGGAATCATCTGGATGCTCCCAGGTTTGAAATCCAGAGACATTTTACACTTCTGTTTTACCTCTTCGCCACTAGGGGCAGCATACAACACCTAAGTATACCATCAATCAAAACTGAAGTGGGTAAGTGTGTGTGTGTGTGTATCACTGCTAATCCAAGTACTTCCAAAAAAGGTTTTCAGCCGTTGTTGGAAGACACCCAGTGACTCAGCTGTCCAGACATCTAAAGGAAGTTCATTTCACCACCTTGGTGCCAGAACAAAGAACAGTTTAGATGTTTCCCTTGTCCCTTCATAGAAGAAGAAGGGACCAGTCTTGAAGTGTTAGAGCAGGCATGTCAAACTCAGTTTGGCTCTGGGGCCGGATCCAGACTTTCTGTTCTCAGGTGGGCCGGATCAGTAAAAGAATGTCAACTCCAACTATTTAGCTTTGTTTTTCAGTACTATGCTTTATC
>JBCNYG010000003.1:26319280-26334344 GCA_039654305.1 Porochilus rendahli | reverse complement strand
ACGCCCGAGCTGGGAATCGAACCCAGGACCTTCTTGCTGTGAGGCGGACGTGCTAACCACTACGCCACCGCGCCGCCTTCCTTTTTACCTTGACACTTTCAATAGATTTCCCAGCTGCCATAATGGCTTATTGATAAAAAAAAAATACCACAATGCAAGAAATAACAAATATCAAAATAGTTCTAAAATCGGAGAAAAGTTCAGAGTGGGTGTTCTGTGAGCGAGCGAAGTGTGGCGAGACTGACGCACATGCAGCTGGCTGTCGCTGAGCAGATTGTTCAACAATCGAGCTTTTGTGCTACAACCGAGTGCAATTATGACTTCAGAATTTTCGTTCGAAAAACCAAGGTTCCACTGAAAATATAAAAAACCTTCCATGTCAAACATGTTAAACTGCTGACAAATACAGAATATGAGGATTGAAAGAGTAGAACACAAAAAACTGAAACAAATAGAAATAACAAAACATGAAGAGAAAAAAAGCTGGAACACACTGAAATGCATCAGAACTTGACGTCTCCATGATCACAATATAGTGTGTTATGTAACGCGACGTTATCGACATGTTGGTGTACGCGAGGCTCTGTGCTCTGATCCGACTCACAGTTTTAACCCAATGAACAGATTCACTCGTTTACACGTGTTTTCAAATCAATTCGTTTTTTTCTCTCTCAAACACTTTTTCTTCTGTACACCTGCAAAGAAACTGTTCCACATCATCATCATCATCATCATCATCATCATCATCATCATTATTATTATTATTATAATTATTATTATTAAGAGTGAAGTGAATGGTGATTGGCCCCTGGAGGTAGATGACTCTATTACTGTAAAAAGATGGAAGTCCTCTGTGCTGTTGCTTTGCGATTGCTCTCGGTTCTGGGTGTCTACGCGCTCGGTGTTTGCTCCTGGTTTGGGGCGTGTGCGTTGGTGGGGTACACGGTGATGGCGTTTTCACCCTGCTGCTGTGGTTCAGGTTTGTTCTCCTGCGACTGCACCGACTTCGAATCCTGAAAGCACAAATCCAGGCATCACAAACGTAACTGTTAATCTCATCACTGTTGTTTCACCTCAACTATAAAAAATACTGTAATCCAGATACACAGACGACTGATATGTTTAGTTGAGGTTACCTCTTTAGATTTCACCCTTTTCAGGAGGAACATGTACACCATGTATCCCGGGATGAGCAGCATGGAGGAGAGAGCCATGAACCAGCCGACCCCCTGACCCCACGCCGGAAACACGTAGTTATTCATTTTGAGAGGAACCATTTGGACGGCGCTGAACAGAAACACGCCCTGGAGAAGAGAAGAAGACAAAGAAGAGTGGGGGGGAAAGAAATAGTCGATTTATCCAGTGTGGCTTTGAGCAGCTGAAAACTCCGGACGCTGGCGAACAGAGAGGAGCTTTCAGAAATATCGTCTCTTAGAACGTCCTCGTCCTCAGGGTCAGAGTTTGTTTAGAGCTCAAATCATTACACATGAGCTTAATCTGAACCGCAGCCTGAGACGCTGAAGTGAAAACAGACGTGACTATACACTTCACTTATTCACATGATTCTGAAACTAAAATTAATTCAACATTCATCATTAATAATATCGTAATAAAATCACAGGATCAATTCCATCACCATGGGTAGCACGGTGCTGGAGTGCTTGGCACGTCCACCTCACAGCAAGAAGGTCCTGGGTTCGAGTCCTGGGCTCAGCGAGGGTGTTTGTGTGTAGAGTTTACATGTCCTTCCTGTGCTTACGCCCCGCGTCCCTCTGGTACTCGGGTTTCCTCCCACAGTCCAGAGACATGCTCCTTAGCCTAATTGGCTGATCCAAATTGCCCCTAGGTGTGAGTTTAAATGGCTGTGTGTCCATGACATCATCGACCCACTGCTCCACCAATCATTCCATTTTGTCCACCCAGAGAGATCAGGTCCCCAGACCCAAGAGAGGAGGGGATTTGTCATATTCTGGACTCTATTTAGCAGAAGGCCCCACAGCCTACAAACATGGCCACCATGGAGTACAACTCACAGGCATCACAGGCACATTCACAGCATAACAACATTCAGAATGCACACACATCCACGTTATGAAGTATACACTCCTGGTTTAGTATCAGTCCATACCAAGCTGTGTTTCGTCCTAGGCGTTCTGGTTATTAGCTCCGCCCAGAACAGAATTTTGGCAGAAATATTCTAATCGCCGGTGTTTGTGAGTCAGGTTGTGAGTTGGGAAACAAAATCCTGACCACACCCATGCACAGATTTGGAACAAACTTGGTGGGGACACTACCCAACCTGTGTTCCAGGCATGATTTAATTTTGGAATGTCAAGGTCACGTTTGCAGATAGAGCACGCATACCTACGAAACGATAGACACGCTGTTACTATGAAACACGAATAGTAAACCATATATGAACTCTCAAACGAGAGATTACCTCTGACCTTGAGGGAACATGAAAGGTCAAACCCATTCATCTCATAAAATCTTTAAATTAGAGAGTTTTTCCACTAATTTGATCTCATCCACATATTATAGAACATTTCCTTAAATGAGTACATGAGTAATTAAATCCAGTACCATATCGAGAGTATTTACTACATGATCCATCGGAACCTTGTATTATATGAATGGCCCTATAATTATTACCTGATTTTCTCAGAAACAAATTAAAGCATATATTGATGCAGGAATACTGAAATTGCACACATTAATAAACAAATTACAGAAAAATTAAATAAAGAGAGTTCTGTACTCACTCCAACAACCAGAGGAGTGAAAAACACCCAACAGAGCTTCCACCATATGCAGGGTTTATATCCGATCATCTCCTCGATATTACTGTAGAATTTATTCACACCTACAAAATCAGACCAGGAATCAGACATTAGGAATCAAATGTTAATAAATCACTAGGTTCACCCAGAAACTAGTAGATTAAAGAAATTCTCTTGTTTTTACTAATGTACAGCCATAATGAAAGAACATGGTGTTAATGAATGCTATAACTTTTATTATATACAATGCCAAGTGAGTAAAATGTTTTCAAGTCTCATAAATTCATATTTTATTCACAATAAGACATTTGAAGTATTGTAAGGCATTTTATTATGTCATGAAAAATACGGTCTCGTTTTGAATCACGTCTCAAAAATGTTGGGACGGGGCAACAAAACGCTGGAAAAGGAAGTGGTAGTAAAACAAACCATTTTGTAATTAATTTGGTTAATTGGCTACAGAGCAGTAGCATGATTGAGTATAAAACAAACATCTGGGCAGAGGTTCAGCAACCTGTAAAAAACAATGGAACGATTTCAGAATATTTTCCTCAACGTGAAATTGTGAAGAATTTAAATATCTTGTCATCTACAGAACAGAATATCGTCAAAAGATTGTCTGAAGAAACCTCTGTGTGTAAGGAACAAGGATAAAAATCAGTATTGGATGATTGTGATACTTGGGCCCTCAGGACAAACTGCATTAAACACAGGCATGATTCTGTCACGAGGTCACTGCATGGGCTCAGGAGCACCTCCAAAAATCACTGTCTCTGAACTCCCCCTTCCTGAAGACATCATAGTTATAGACGTTTATAGTTACATTAACACATTCCTCCTTACAGAATACGACCAATTACAATCCAGAACTCAGCACTTTCTAACCAATCACAATCCAGAACTCAGCACTTTCTAACCAATCACAATCTAGAACTCAGCACTTTCTAACCAATCACAATCTAGAACTCAGCACCTTCTGACCAATTACAATCCAGAACTGCATCTTCTGACCAATCACAATCCAGCAGACAGCACTTTCTGACCAATCACAATCCAATACTCTGTACCTTCTGACCAATTACATCCAAAAATGCATGTTCTGACCAATCACAATCCTGAACTCTGCACCTTCTGACCAATCACAATCTAGAACTCAGCCGCAGTGCCGTGGTGTAAAACTTGCTTTTTAAACTGTTTTATGTTGAGAGTCTGTTAGAATAGAATGAAAAAAATGAAGTGAATAATCTCAGTAATGTTGTTGTGTCTCACCGTAACACCAGGAGATGGAGATACACTCGAAGAAAACCAGGAACAGGAGCGACATGCCACTGGCAGAATAATAATCAAAGAGTTTGAAAACATAAAGGCCGCCCTAAAGACACAAGACAGAGGCATTTTATTATGTCATGAAAAAACATAATAAGAGCTGTCCAGGAACAAAATGAATTAATGAATACATATATATATAAATAAATGATATATGATCATAGATGTTATTTTATTTATTAATATGAGAACATGTATAATTTACCTGTGTGATATTGGAGAGGCCGATTATATACGACACGATGCATACACACGCAATGAAAATCTCTCGTCTTTTCCTCAGGAGTGCCGGGAACTCGTCCACCAGTGCTGTGATGAATCCTTCCACCGTACAGAACTGCAGAGGAAAACAACAAAACCCAAATTCCACAAAAAATACTAAAAAAAGAGCACCGTATGGGTTCTACTGTTGCAAAATAACGACCAACTTTAATCTCAGAGCAGCAGAGAATATTTCCTCTTGTGTTGCTTTTAATCTTTTTACATTTTCAGCAATGTGGCTCCTGTTTTACACAAAGCTGCAGAGGAAACTCGGCTGCTGAGATTACCTGATTACCGCCATGTTTCTCATAATTATGTGTCTTTAAACCCCTTTTACAAACAACCTACAAGTTTTTAATCGTATAAATTTAGCAGCAACAGAAATTTAGTTACAACAGAAGAGACTGATGTATGTTTGGGTGAGGTGGACTGAAAGCTGTGTAGCTTTCACATATAAAATAGGTGTTGTCTGACATGGGAAAAATAGTTCAGGTCTTCGTCTTCATCTTCTTCCGCTTCTTCCGGGGTCGGATCGTGAGGGCAGCAGCCTAAGCAGTAAGGTCTTCCAGGGGGACACTGAGGCGTTCCGAGACCAGCCAAGATACAAAGTCCCTCCAGCGTGTTCTGGGTCGACCTCAGGGTCTCTTCCCGGTTGAACATGCCAGTAACACCACACAAGAGAGGTGTTCGGGAGGCATTCTAATCAGATGGCCAAGCCATCTCAACTGGCTCCTATCAACACAGAGGAGGAGCAGCGGTTATATTCCAAGCTCCTCCCACATGACCGAGCTTCTCATCCTGTCTCTGAGGGAGAGCCCCGCCACCCTGCGAAGGAAGCTCATTTCGGCTGGTTGTATTCGCTATCTTGTTCTTTTGGTCACAATACAAAGCTTGTAACCATAGGTCAGGGTTGACACGTAGATCAACTGATAAATTCAGAGCTTTGCCTTCTGGCTCAGCTTCCACTTCACCACGACAGACCGGTACGAGCTCCGCTTTACAGAAGAGGCTGCACTAATCCGTCTGACAATCTCGCGCTCCATCCTTCTCTCACTTCTGAACAAGACGAGATACTTAAACTCGTCCACTTGGGGCAGGACCTCATCTCAGACCCGGAGGGTGCATTCCGGTTGAGAACCGTGGCTCATTCTCATCCTGGCTGCTTCAAACTCGGTTGCGAATAGCTCTAATACGAGCTGGAGGTCCTGGTTTGATGGAGGCAAAAGGACAACGTCATTCACAAAAATCAGAGACGAGATCCAGAACAAGCTGGTGTGTGTCTCTTTGCTTGTCTGAGAACGCCTTTGTGTTCCATTTGAAAAGTTGGAGGAAGTGGCTGGGGCTAGAGACGTCTGGACCTCACAGCTTAGGCTGCTGCCCCCACGACCTGACCCTGGAGAAGCTGAACAAAATGGTGATGATAATGACGACGATGATGATGTTTAATTTGTAGAACTGAAGTCCAGATGACTCAGGAATAAATTAAGTAAAGCTGTTTATCTCATATCTCATCAGTGTGGGTGTTGTTTAAAACTGAATGCGTGCCTGTGTTCATAATCAGATCAACTCTTCACATAAATGACCTTGTGCGTGACCCAACTCTGAACACACTGAACTTTCCCCACAGTAAATACAGACACAACTTCAGAACATAAATCACAGACTCTGAATATCGTTCTCAGATAAGTGAAGATATGTTTCCTATAATTGAGCTGCTGAGTGACCTGGCTGTCGATTCCCAGCATGAGCAGCATGGAGAAGAAGAGGATGGCCCACAGTGGAGAGATGGGTAACTGTGTCACAGCTTCAGGATACGCTAAAAACGCCAATCCTGGACCTGTAGAGTAACCCCAACCAGAAAACAAAATCTACCATCAAGACATGTGACGGGAGCAATTCTATAACACTATGAAGGAGTGCTGCGGTTACCTGAAGCAGCCACGTCAGCTATCGGTCTCTTAGTCACGTGAGCCATGAACCCCACGATGGAGAAAATGACAAATCCGGCAAACATGCTGGTGGACGAGTTTATAAAGCACACGATGACCGAGTCTCTGCCAGAAAGACAGGAAACGAAAGGCGTTAAACATATTCACGGCTGAACTGCAGGGTATTAATTCCAGCCATGGAGGAATGGATTAATTATGTACCGAGAGCTTGGAGGTTTAATTACACACTAATTCTAGGCACAAATTGCTCATGTTTATTCATATCCTCTTACATTAGTCAAATAAGGGCTCTTAAATGGCACGGTAAACATCGCTGGACAAAATGGAGGAGTTAATGAAAAATGTTATTTTAAAAAATCTTTCAACACAATCATGTGACAAGATAACCCGTCGAATCAACCATCAAAAAGTCTCTTTACTGATTAACGACAAGATTACCTGTAAACATTGTTGTTGAAAGGGTTGTAGCTGCCGAGCGCGATCAGAGAGCCAAGCCCCAAACCGTACGAGAAGAAGATCTGAGTCGCGGCGTCCAGCCAGACCTAAGAGAACAACAAGACCAATAACAAACATCTAACATCGTCCTCCTCCTCTGTTCTCCATCGTCATCAACCTCTTTCTCTAAATCATGCCCAATTACCTCAGACTCTTTCAGCTTCTCGAAATCAGGTGTGATGTAGAACAGAATTCCTTCTTTCGCTCCGGGAAGTGTGACTCCGCGGATGAACAGAATAAATAACATGAAGTAGGGGTATGTGGCCGAGAAGTACACAACCTACAACCAGGAGGCAGTTTACACACAAAGAGGGACATTCACATTAAGATGAGAAGAGAATCGTCTGGACATGAAATTCAATACATTTTCAGAAGGATAAGTGAATCGAAAATTGTTAGAAGAATTGTTTGTTTCATTTACTTTCTCATAGATTTTATAGATATTCTGTAAAATTATTATTACCACACACTCTGGCACGAAAGCTTTATGTGTAACAAAACATAGCTTTTAAAGTTTAATAATAAACAAAGAAAAAACATGATAAACTTTATTAAAAATAGGGTTACCTAGTGATTAAAATGTAACTGTACTGTCTAAATAAATAGTATATATGATAATGAATAATATATGATAACAGTAACCAAGAAGTACTTTGTACTTTATGTAGTTCACTTATATGGGGGGCAAGGAGTCATTTTGACTTTCAACTTTTATACATAAATATTACATTCACTGCACTAAGCAGTGTGTTCTTGTCACTTCCTCGACTTTCCAAAAGCACTGTGGTCACAATGGCTCTGCGTAAAAGTGTTTTTAGCCATGAATTAAAAAGTAATTAAATGAAGGTACATTTTTTAAGGTGCTATTTTTTGTGAGTCATTCATCAAAACTAATGCATTTATTCAACAGCCCTAAAAATCATTTAAACTGGTGATTAGCAGAGAATATTTGATTCGTTATTTCAACCGTGTGTTTAATTTAGGAATCTTGTGCTGGTGAGAATACTGTAACTGACTGTATGATAGAGTGCCTCTGTATCAGATTATTAAACTATTTACTTTCTTATATTCTGTTTACCTCATCTGGAATTCGTTGAGAAAACAGGCTTGCGTACAAACACAAATGTTCTTCTGTGAGACTGAGCTAATGAGAACGAGCAGATTTTTTTCTGTCTGTTACCATGTATTGGTTTACGTTTTTCTGTCAATGCTACTGTATCTGAGTTCCCTGTGCTTTTGTCGCCCTCCCACTGGCCGGTGTATCCCAGTACCGTAGCAGCTCTCACACATTAGGACTTTTATCAGAGATTTCCTAATTCATCGCTAAAACTGTGCTGATATCAGTGAACTGCATCAATGAATAGTTTTCATTTATGTTTTTCCACATGAAAGTTATTTACCTTTCCAGTCCAGCGGACCCCTTTCCAGATACAGAAGTACACCAGGACCCAAGCGATGGCCAGCGTTATTGCTAGTGGGACACGGATCTGTCCCGGTTTGTCCAAACCAGTAGTGATGTTGTGTACATTACGTCTGTATTAAAACATACACACATTTTTAAATAGTTTGATTTTAATTTTGAATCTAAATTCATCAGGCAGCACAATAAGCCAGTATCTAATGCTAACTTTCTGAATAACAAACATATTTAAAATCCACACAATGACAGTTAACTGCTGCTAGTCATCATTAGCTAACTTTATGAGCTTATTAAATATCAACAGTAAAGATAATGTAATCCTAAGTAGGGTCGTGGGGAGGCTGGTGCCCATCTCAGCCCTCTGGCCAAGGGCAGAGTATACACCCTGGACAGCTCACCAGGCCATCGCAGGGCAGAAACATGCTGACGGGTATGCAGCCTACTCTTGACGAAAACTTAGAAATGGTTCTTTTACATTCCTGTCACCACAGACAGTGAGAGACATGGCCGGCCTTTGATAACTCAGTTAGCTGCACTGGGGGGATAGCAATCATAACCTGTTGATAGTGGGGCTTGAACCTATGACCTTGGGATCATTAATACAGTGGATATAAAAGTTTACACACCCCTTTAAAAGTTGCAGAAAATGAAAGTGAGATAAACAACGTCATACCTTTTTTTAAACCAGCAGCCACGAAAATTCAAGCAAAACAACAATAGAAACATTTTAGGAAAAAAAGATGTAATCATCCAGTACCATGTCCAGTAACCTGGATGCACAATTATACACCCCCCTCAAATAGCACTGTGTTAAACACCTTTTTTTGTAATACAGTGTACTTTGGTAAGAATCTCAAGAAAAGAACATCTTAATTTACAAATTTTATTGCTTAAAAAATACTCCATTTCCATCAGACATGAAGAGAATCTCCTGTACAAATCCCTCCTCCCATCATTCCACAGGTCTCATACCCGGGCGCCAACTGAATCCATTCGAAATGTTGATCATCTCCTCCTGAAGTTATTCCTTTGCTGAATCGGATCTTTCTAACAGAAGCCTGCAGGTTTTATCCACAAATAGATTGACACTTACCCATGATTCTGTGAAGCGAGGCAGAACCATGGTGTGATGCTGACACCACCATGCTTCACCGTGGGTACAGAGGCGTTTAAGTTTAAGGTTGTCTTGTTTTTATATTAAACATCCTTCAGAAAGTTTTACCTCAATATCATCAGATGAAAATAATAACAGTAAAATGAGATGACGAGGTAAAAAAAAATAAAACTTGATGTCACATGATGAAGCTTATTTAGGATCTTTTGAGGTCTTACTCCCAGAACTCCATGACAGCGCTGGTGAGGTTGGTGGTATCCGCAATGCTGTAGTTTGTGAAACATCTCTCTGTATTCCAGGGATTGTTACACGATTTCCACGGAAGTTCCTAAAGTAAAAAAAAAGCCAAGTGAATTTTAATAATTTTTATATTAAAATGTTTGGAAGGGCATGCATGATGAAGCAGGTGGGACTTACAGTGGTGAAGGAGTTGTACAGGTAGTACAAAGCCCAAGCAATGATCACGATGTAGTAAATGTTGAGCCAGAAGGAGAGCACGGCTGCAGCCAGGCCAACTCCTGCACGGATTAAAAAGGGGTTTTTAATAAGACGCATTTTTGTGCAGTTGTGCATTCAATAACATTCTTTTTTTTTTGCCATATATCTAATATTAAGAGTAATTCAGTTCAGGGATTCAGCATTTACAATTCATAAGAGGAATTGTTGAACACACACAAACACTGGCACTCACACTTACACCTAGGGGCAATTTGGAACAGCCAATTCATTTCAATTCGAATCAGTATTTTGTGTTAAATGATTTTGTTAGGAAGTAACCGTGTAATAAACAGAATCATGTACAGCAAGCTGATAATGTAAACATCTTCAGGGTCCAGATCACTCAGGCTGGGTGCCGGTTCGCTCTACATTATCCTGTACATCCTTTATATTCAGGAAATACAGCTTTTTTCCTGGAAGGGATTTTATCATCCAATAAAAACGATCCAAAAGCTGCGATGTTCCATTTTTGCAAATTCCAGAACTCTTTCCACTTGATATGAAATTCTCGGCTGAGTTTTAGGGAATCCCATGAGAATGTTAAACCCGGTATATATCTTTATGGTGTATATTCGTATAAAGATTTGGTACCTTTGAACATTGGTGCCAGTTTCCACACTCCGAGTCCGCCGATGGACGTGTACTGGCCAAGAGAGCACTCGAGCAGAAACAAAGGCATTCCAGCAAATATGAGGGTCAGAAAGTAAGGAATCAGAAAGGCTCCTGTTTGGACAGAAATAAAAAAGACACAAATCTCCAGGATGGTGATGCATTCATTCAAACATTCAAAACATCTCACACAGTCAGGGTGCATGACATGAAGTTCAAAGAAGGTGGAGAGAGGTTTAGGACATGTTAAGGGGTGTGTGTGTGTGTGTGTGTGTGTGTGTGTGTGTGTGTGTGTGTATTTTGCACAATATACACAAACCACTTTTATTCATTCATCATTCATCCATCCATCCATCCATCCATCAATCCATTCATCCATCCATTACCCATACATCCACCATCCATTCATTATACATCGTCTATCCATCATTTACATTTACTCAAGGGCCTAATGGTGGCAGTTTGGTGATACTGGGGCTTGAACCACCAACCTTCAGATTAGCAACCCAGAGCCTCATCCATCCATCATTCTGTACCATCCATCCATCCATCCATCCTCCATTTATTATCCATTCATCATCCATCCATCCATGCATCCATCCATCCATCCTCGACCCATCCATCCTCTATTTATTATCCATTTATCATCCATCCATCCTCCATATATTATCAATTCATCATCCATCCATCCATCCATCCATCCATCCATCCATCCATCCATCCATCCATCTATCATCAATCTCTCTTATATTATCCATTCATCATCCATCCATCCATCCATCTATAATCCATCCTCCATCTATTATCCATCTATCTATCCATTACTCATTTATCAACCTTTCATCACCCATCTATCCATTATCTGTAGCTGAAGCGGGAGAGAATTAGCCAAAGTTCAGGTGAGAAGGACACCCTGAACGGGTCACCAGGGCTCAGAGCAGATGGTTCACCTAATGTAATTCGGACTGTGGGAGGAAACCAGAGTACCTGGAGGAAACCCACACAAGCACAGGTAGAACATGCACCCAGAAAGATCATTGGCTGAGACTCAAACCCAGAACCATCTCTTTGTGAGGTGACAGCGATCACCACTGAGTCACCCTGACGCTGACATATTCATTTTAAAAACACAAAAAATTTACTTTTCTGAAGAAATTCAAAGATTAAATGTTTTAAGATTAAATGTACTTTATTGGTGCGTTCTGAGGATTTAATCCTGAAATTACAGCCTTCAGGATTCAGGACTTACATGGAACAAAAACTAAGCACACGCGTGGGGGCAGGGTTTGTCCAAAACAGACGCTGTTCAGATTTTGAATGTAAGCATGTTTTTTTTTTTCATGTTTACAGTTTTGCGTCCAGCGCCACCATCTGAAAGATTGATGTGATGCAGTTTGTCCCACTGAAGTTGTTAAAATAAATTCTTTTATTCATTCATTTTCGGAACGGCTTAATCCTTCTAGGGTCGCTGGGAGGGTGGAACCTGGGCCAAAACCATTCACACTCACATCCTGGGGCACTTAAGAACAGCCAATTAATCTAATGTGCATGCCTTTGGATTGCAGGAATTAACTGGACCTGATTAGAACATGCATACTCCACACAGAATACAGCAGGGGCTGAGATTCGAACCCAGTATGTTTTGATGTTTTGTTTAATTAACCAGTGATGAATGTAATAATTCTATCTAAAACTGTTTGTTCGGTAATCAGTGCAAAAAATCCATTAAACAGCTTCATAACCCGACTCTGAATACCAGGAACTTTCCTTTGCAAGTTAATATTATGATTAGGGGCGGGGTTAGTCTAACTAACAAACTCCTAACCACACCCATGCTGTCACACAGATTTTCACCAAACTTGGTGGGGAAACTACCATAACTGAGTTCCAGAGATGATTCGATTTTGAGATGTCTAGGTCAAAGGTCAAAGTCCGCAAAGTTACAAATTTTGGGAATTGCTTAATCCTAATTAGAGTCTCAGCTGACTCTCAGCAAGGGCAGAGTACACCCTGGACAGCTCGCACACACACTTGACACAATTACCTTTGACTTTGAGTGACCTTGAAATCAAGGTCACAGGATTTTGAAAGTTGATACCTTTGAAATGACTGCCAAAAGACATGTTATTATTGAATCACTATATATTCTATTCTATATTATAGACTTACTTAATCCCACTAGAGCCCATGTCAGCCAACTCTGGACGAAGGTGGGGTACAACACACACACAGAACCGTTCACACTCACACGTAGGGGCAAGTTGGAACAGCCACTTATTTTAATGTGAATGTCTGGGAACATTGTCAGGAAACTGGAGGAAACTGTAATACCCAGAAGAACCCCACACGAGCATGGGGGGAACAAGCAAACTGTACATAAAAACAGCCTCACAGAGCCCAGAACTCAAACACAGGAACTTCTTGCTATGACGAAGAATAGGATTTATTTAGTAAAAATAAATCTTCATAAGAAATAATTTAGTATAAAATCTAATCATGTATTAAAATGTATCAGCCTCAGGGCAACAATTTGATGATAATGTTAGAGCTGGGATGATTTTTAAAAATCTCTAAAATCTTTAAAAATCTGGAACAAAAGGTTGATCTTAGAAACCATTAGAAACCATTAGAGGACCCTGATGGGATTTATTGTGTTTAAGGTGGTTTGTACTGGTTGTTTAATGGCATGAGTTCATGATGGTCGCTGATGGTTTCTTGGTTCTGTCATGCCAGGAAAGAAGGCCTTATTGGGTTCTGAAGGTACTAAAAAGAACCAGAAGATCTTTAATGGAAACCAATAGAGGTTCTTGTAAATAAATTGTAAACCACAGCGCTGCTTACCTCCTCCATTTTTCCCACACAGGTACGGGAATCTCCACACGTTTCCGAGCCCGATGGCGTATCCTACGCAAGACAGCAAGAAGTCAAACTTTCCTGCCCATGTTTCCCTGTCAGGAATATCCTTCTTCTTCTTTTTCTTGTCATCATTCTGCTCCTCTTGCACTTCATCCAGTTTGGATTTTTCATGGGTCGTGACCTCGTTCAGCTCCATCGCCACCTGTCCGTCCACAGTAGTGGTTTTAGCGCCGTTGGTCGCCATTTCTCGGGATTTGGCTGAGCTCAAGCTCCTCTTGGCCGCGAGGCGCGAGACTTCAGCACCGGTCCACGTAGACAGCAGCTTTGCACACTTCTTAGAGTTTGTTTTTTTAAAATGTTTTTTTTTTTGCTTTAAATCCTTGGGATTGTGACGTTTTAAACGGATGTGTGACGTCTTCAGCTACAGTTAACCTGGAAACAGGAAATTAAACAGTTGGTGCTTGAAGCTTATGGGTTTTTTCACTCTGTATCTTTCCATCATGGTGCAAATTAACACTGAGGAGCTTTTTATTAATTCTCCACGAGAGCAGCTTTCTCCTAAATGACCTTCTAGGAGTCAGCAAATTCAAATGAAGGAACAATTCTGCTTTAAGTGTTGTTGTTGTTGCTGTTATTGTTGTTGTTGTTAATTTACATCTACAAACATCTCAAGCAGTTTTATGCCGTATAACCCTTTCAGGAAATAACCTGATATTGGCTCCTTTAATACATACAGCTATTTTTTCCTTTCTTTTTTCTTTCTTTCTTTCTTTTTTTCTTATACATTTTAAAAACTTTTTTCTTTATTGTTAATTATTAAAATTTTTAAGCTAAATAAATAGAATAATCATTATGCAATGACCACATCTCTAAACAAATACTGATTTTATCCACATTTTTATATTCATTTTATTTTGTAAAAAATACAAAAATGTAAAAAATGTTGTTCCTCAAACCTGGAAATAAATCTATAAAATTAGATGGAAAGTGTAACTTAATTATTTCTAATCCAGATATTATTAAATAATGCAAAAGATTGTTAATGATGTTTATATCCTGTCTTTGTTCCTGCAGTAACAACAACAACAACAACAACAATAATAATAATACTAATAATAATAATAAATATAACACTGGTGGTTGTGTATTCAGATATATAATGAAGAATAAAGAGGATGATGATGTTGAAGTCCATTTTATCCTTTTGTTTTTCACAAGCAGAAAAATATATTGTATAAGAAGCACAAGAACCTTAATTGGTTCTGCAGATGATTGCATTGAGATGTTGCTGTTTGTTTGCTTCAAAGCTGAATAAATTGCATAATAAAAAAATAAATAAACAATAATTAAAATAATAATATTTTAAAGCTTTAATATCTGATAGATAGAATAATGAATGTCTACTCACAGTGACTCTCTGAATATCCTGCAGAAAGGTTCTCTTTTCCTTCATGTAAATGAGGTTCTGTAGGTTCTGTAGGTTCTGTAGGTTCTTCAGGAGTTGTAATCTTGGCTTATTGCTCAGAATGTAAACGTATTTTATTCCCATTAAAAGAAAGACATTTGAAGCAAAGACTCAAAATGTTCCTCAGGGAAGGGGGGAAGGAGCGCGAGTGTGTGTGAGAGCGTGTGTGAGCGTGTGTGCGTGCGCAATTGTGTGTGTGTGTGTGTGTGTGTGTGTGTGTGTGACGATCCAGAGGCTGATGAACATGTTCAGTCCAGAGGAGCAGAAACAGCGTCGCTGTAGCATGTGTGT
>JBCNYG010000003.1:26276967-26292561 GCA_039654305.1 Porochilus rendahli | reverse complement strand
CAGCACCCCCTGCTGGACCTGCTGTAGTACCCCATTTCCAAAAAAAAAATGTTAAAGAATCCTTAAAAAAATTTCTGGATCCAGAATTCGATCATCATCAAAATCTAACAGAGACGTCCTTATCCAGATCTTTGCCACTGGTAGAAATTTCATGAAAATCCACTTTAACTTTTTAATCTCACAAACTGAACCAAAAATACAACCCCTTGGGCGGAGCTTATAAAGCACTGACACACAATGTCATGCACATTAACAGATTAAAAGAAAACTTAAAAAAAATTTAAAAGATTGATGATTCCTGCACTTGGCTCAGTTTGTCCAGTTAACTGTCCACCAGAAGGTATATGCCCCGCCCCCAGTGGGCCTTCATTGCTCTTCAGGAGTAGCTCGTTATTGAAGGTAAACACGGTTCATGAATCCTCACATTATTTCCAGTAAATGCTTGGATTTTATAGCTGTTGGAGAGGGAGGAGTCTGTGTGAGTTGGTGATCAGGTGATTTTCCGTCAATTTGTTTTACCAGCTTGGAATGTCGTTCACTGAGACTGATGGAGAATTCACTTCTCATACACCATCATATCAGTTTATCTTTCTCTCTGAGCATCGGCAACACTGACGCTCGACCTCGCCTCAGACACGTAACACCATTACGGCAAACACAAAAAGTCTCGTCGTGCACAATTAAAGTCGTGCAGCATAAAGTGTGTCTCAGAGCATAAATACTGAAGAAATAAAGATTAAAGTCAGTGATAGAGAGAGGCAGGGAGAGAGAGGTGGGGGAGAGAGAGGCTGGGCGAACAAGGCCGAGGGAGAGCAAGGCCGAGGGGTTGGTTATGTAAGTGTGGCTGTATGAATCATTTCACTCTGCAGCCTCATTGTCTTTCCTCTTTCCTCAAACTGCCTCAAGTCAGAAGCCTCTGCATGTGACCTGCTTTAAATAAAAACCTCCAACACTCAGATGTGACCCTGACTGAGCCTCTCTCTCTCACACACACACACAGACACACACACACACAAACTGATGTTCTCATTCAAAAATGAGAATAAGTACATTAAAAGTATGCAATAATAATAAAGAAGAAAACAAGAAAAGAAGAAAGAGGAGAAAGGTGATGATTTAAGGGTTAAATAGGGGAAATTTTATAATCATCATCATCATCATCACCCAATAACCATCACCATCATCATCACCATCATTACACACTAACCATCTTCATCATCTTCACAACCCAATGACCATCATCATCACCACCCGATAACCATCTTCATCATTACCCAATAACCATCATCATCATCATCATCACCCAATAACCATCATCATCATCATCATCACCACCCAATAACCATCTTCATCATCATCCAATAACCATCATCATCATCACCACCCAATAACCATCTTCATCATCATCACCACCCAATAACCATCTTCATCATCATCACCACCCAAAAATCATCATCATCATCATCATCATCACCCAATAACCATCTTCATCATCATTACCACCCAATAACCATCATCATTATCATCACCACCCAATAACCATCTTCATCATCATTACCACCCAATAACCATCATCATCATCACCCAATAACCATCATCATCATCATCATCATCACCACCCTATAATCATCTTCATCATCATCATCCAATAGTCATCATCTTCATTAAAATAATCCATAACTTCTGAACGTGAGGTTACCATTTGACAGTGTGATTAATGTCTCATCATTACATCATCATCACAACTTCTGGTGAAGGTAAACGTTTGAACATGTTAATAAAAACTTTCAAGAGACACTTACTCCATATTTTAGATGTAACTGAAATTATTCAGCAAAAAATTAATAAACCAAAAAGACAAACAGAAGCAAATTCATCCAGTCTGAAACTGAGGGGGCATAAGCTTTTTTATCTTTCACCCATTTTCTGAATGAGTGTCACGTCCTCACTATGTTCAGAGTCGAATCACAGGTTAAACGTGAGACTATCATGCTCTCATCTGATTGGCTGCTTGTTCCCTAGCAACCAGAGAGAAAGAGAGAGAGAGAGAGAGAGAGAGAGAGAGAGAAAATGAGAACAAGACAGATAATGAGAAAGAGACAGTGAAAAAGAGAGAGAATAAGAAAGACTGAGAGAGATAGAGAATAAGAGACAGTGAAAGAGAAAAAGAAAGACAGAGTGCGAGGGTGAGATAGACAGTGATAGACAGTGAGAGAGAGAACGCAAAAGAGGGACAGTGAGACAGAATAAGAGAGAGACAGAGTGAAAGACAGAGAGTGAGAAATAGAGTAAAAGAGTGAATGAGTGAGAGAGAGGCAGAGAGACAGAATAAGAGAGAGAAAGAAAGTGAGAGAGTGAGACAGAGTAAGTGAGAAATAAAGCAAGAGAGTGAATGAATGAGTGAAAGAGAGGCAGACAGTGAGAAAGACAGTGAGAAAGGGAGTAAGTGAGAGAGTGAGAGAGAGACAGTGAGAGAGACTTCAAAATTTACAGTCATCTCTAGAATTATTGGCACCCTTTAAAGGAAAATGAGAAATAATTGTATACATCAAATGTAAACCCAATTATATAAACAAAATAATATTGAATTCTTCATTTAAACACTACAGAGCAATCACTGACTTTTTCTTTAATAAAAATTATTACAATGTTTTATACAATATAAAGTCTATAAAACATCATTCATTCTTGATCCTTATTAGGGTCGCGGGGAGGCTGGCGCCCATCTCAACCAACTTTAGGCGAGGACAAGGTACACCCTGGACAGCTCGCCAGGCCATCTCAGGGCCAACACGCATAAAATCATTTACACTCACTCTCACACCTAGGGGACGATTTGGAACCACCAATTAGTCTACTGTGCATGTTTTTGGACTGTGGGAGGAAACCCACACAAGCACGGGGAGAACATACAAACTTCACACAGGAACGCCCTCGCCGAGCCTGGGATTCAAACCAAGTACCTTCAAGTTGTGAAGCGGACATGCTAACCACTACACCACCGCACCATCCTGAGCAGAACTACACTGGATTATATTCAGGAGATAATTTTTTTATTATATTACACTTAAATTACCATTAGATTTTTGAAATATGTGTAATAATAATAATAATAAATCAGATTTTGTATTTTTATACATATTTATTTCACACAAATCATTCCTTCAGGTCACATGATCAATTCACGAGACATTTCCCTTTATGCTCCTCCAACAAAATGTATTTTCCTTTAAGATAAACATCGTTCAGCTCTCAGATCACATTACTGATCATTTTATTTTCCTTTTAAAATTAAATAATTCAGAATGAAGTGTAAAGTTTATTCCTTTCATTAATGTGCAGGAGGATAAATTTATTTCACATACACCATGTGTTTTTATGGCTGATATTTACATCAGTAAACTCCCCGAGTGTTTACCACCTCCACAACACAAAATATCTTTGATTCTGTTAAAATACACACACACACACATACACACACACATACACACCAATAAACAACAACAACAACACGTGCTACAAATTAATTCCATCTAGCTACTCGACTGCAATAATTTCATCTTATTATACATACTGGTTTATATTTCTAAATAAATAAATAAATATCACCATCTTGAGATCGCATGAACACATCACACACACACACAAGTTTCTGAGCGATGAAATGAAACACCCAAGGTTGTATTTTTTTTCTCTTTTTTAGTGATTTATCATGTGTTGGAATATATTTCAATAACGCCTCATGCCCTCTACTGGCAAGACCCAGCATTTCCTCTGTAACACACACACACAGTTTCACCAAAACTTCAACACATAAATACATGAAAACTGGAAGATAAAAAAAATTAAAGTGACAGTTTAGCTCAGAGAGAATGTAGTCAATCTGATAAGGAAGGTTCACTGTGAGGTTAATGTCACCAAAGAGTAATGAACGCTTACAGTGACGAACGCTCCAATTTATCGTCAAACACATCAACACTCTATAAACCGTTCCTTAAAACACCAGAGTATTACAATTCATTTTAATCCCAATTATTCATAACGTATGTACCTGCTCCACCTTCTAACTCTACGCCACATCCCCCGCCTTAGTCAGACGCTCGGGCGGAGTGAAACAGATTCTCAGAATCATTAACACACATGCTCACTGCTGAATACTACCCCAGAGAGCTTACACTGCTGTTAAAGAGTGAAAACTCCTGAACACACCCGAACACGCCTGTATGAACCTTCAGTGATGACATTTATGGATAAAAGACTTCTTGGTTTACCACACTGTTAACACATCAGAAAATCCGAAACTATAACACACACACAAAAAAGGAATGATTTACTCATAGTGCACTGATAAATAATGACAGTCAACCTATGGGCCAGAGAAAGGCGGAGCTTCTTACTCAGTCTGTGGGGCAGAGGGGTGGGGTTTCGTTGTCTGTTAGACAGAAGTGCGGGATTTTTACTCAGTCTGTGTGATAGAGGAGGGGGGGCTTCTTACTCTGTGGGTCGGACAGGGGTGGGGTTTCTTACTCTGTTTGGAAGAGAGGTGGGGCTTATGGGTCAGAAAGGGGTGGGGCCTCTTACTCTATTTGAGATAGAGAGGGGTGGGGGTTATCACTCACTTCATGCCCTAATAAGAGCAGGGCTTGGTATGCACTCTGTGGGATCGAGGAGGGTGGGACTTTATATCTGGCTATATGTCAGAGTAGGTGGGGCTTATTACTCAGATCAAGGGATAGAGGGGTGGGACTTGTTAGGTTTGTTACTCGGTCTGTGGGACGGAGATGGCAGGGCCTTTAGGGTCATCGAAACGGTCCATGGTGTGCAGCTGCATGATCATGTGCAGGCCGCAGGTGAGGAGCAGAACCATGAGTGCTGAGGTGAGCAGGCCCATCCAGATCCCCGGGGTGAAGAACCCGGTGCAGTCGCTGGCGTAGGAGAACTCTCTCCCCGTCACGTTAAAGCCCTGGATCTGTCGGGAAAAGAAGGACGTGATAAAGAACCGACGCTCCTGGAGTATGTGTGTGTGTGTGTGTGTGTGTGCGTGTGTGTATTTGTGAATAAAGTATTTGTGCCTTGCAATTTGCCTTGTACAGAAAAGAGGTGGGGTTTAAAGATCAACAAAACAAAAATATAAAATGTATAAAGTGTGAAATCCACTGCAGAGTAAAATGCAAAGAAACACGTCATGAAACTGAATTAATCTGGGAATTTCATTCATCTTGGAATTTTACAATTGGCAAATTAGTGTTTAGGTGCATTACCGCCACCTTCTGGCAGCAGTAGCACATAATTAATGGCATATTTTAAATCACAAACTGTTTGATTTTCAAACAATTTAATAAAAATGTCACATTTCACTGATAATAATGCTGATATAACAGTACTGATAATAATGCTGATATAACAGTACTGATAATAATGCTGATATAACAGTACTGACAATAATACTGATATAACAGTACTGATACTGATAATAATGCTGATATAACAGTACTGACAATAATGCTGATATAACAGTACTGATACTGATGATCATGATGGCAGGAGTTATCCACATGTTGCCCTGATCCTCAACCTGACTGATTAACACTTACAATAATAATAATAATTTTCTTTTTAAAAAATCTGTAATATAAAAATTTTATACAACATTCACAGATAAATATTGTACTCCAATCTGTTTCTCAGTTGCTTAAGTTTATTTTATTAATTTTTTTGTATAATTATACTGCTGAACCAGAACCCTGTTGATCTTTTAACCGAGGGGTTTTATGATCCTGTACCTGGAAGTCATCGAAGGCGATCCTCCAGTCATTGGCGTTGTCCTTGTCTGAGTGAGGGATGAGCTGCGGGTAGCGGAAGCTGGTGACGGAGTGACAGTGGTACGAGTACTCGGCTGGGGCGTAGATTTCGCGGCTGCTGTTGAATGAAGCTTTTTTGCCATCGTACTCCAGCTGAACGTAATCCATGGTGAACCAGCGACGAGCTGAGACCTTATAGTGTCTCTGATTCATCACAAATCTGTACAGAACACCATGAGACCACCGGATACACACACTCACCTATCATCTTAACTTTCTCACATACACACACACAACTCTAATCTTCACCTTCTCACACACACACACAACTCTCATCTTAACTTTCTCACACACACCTTATCTCAACTCACACACACACACACAAACCTATGTAATAAACAAATTAATAGTATTAAATAGTAATAAACAGTGTTATACAGTCTGGTATTAGTCGCTATGGAAACAGTTCTGATCATGCACTCAAATCAATCTGCAGAGAAAAACGTTGGCTTGTTCACAACAACATTAAAATATATCACTGCATGGAAGATTTAATAATAATATTGTTACTATATAGTTATGAAAGGAAAGATTTCCTATTTAAAAGAGTCTAACAGCTTAATGACCCCATCTCAGTCAAATCTGACGAGTTTATCACCAACACTGAATCGGAGCTGAGGGTCATTACTTCTGAGAATGTTTATTACTTACATGAGTTTGAAAGACTTGTAGTTTAACACATTCTCGTAGTTCAGGACCAGTCTGTAAACACAAGTACACAGTTGGTTTATAAAACTCAACGTCCTGTATAAAGTTTGAGGTTGAGGTTAAAGGAGTTTTTCCTGGAGCTCACCGCGAGTGTGTGTCGTTACAGAAGGATCCATCCAGCTTAGGAGAAACCCCCTCTCCGAAGGTTTTCGGGCTCAGGTTGTGTCTCTCCCACTTTCCGGAGCGATACTCACTCACCGTGAGGTTCTTCGCCCACAGAAGGATGCAGGGAGAACCCCGCTCCTTAAACTCCACTGGGGCGTAGGGAGCAGGAGGACCCTCCCGCCGTGACTGCAGCAGGGAGCGTGCTCCGACAGAACGCACCTCTGGAAACGCCTCTTCGATCACCTGACACAGGAGAGCAGGCAGCATTTCACAAATGATTTAATTTATTCACAAACCTTTTTACTCCGAGTCAAAAATAAAATATTACAATGAAACAACGAGTGTGAAAAACAGCGAAGTGTAATGTAGTGTACATACCGAGCCACGATACACAACAACAGTGACCACTCACAGTTTTATTCTCATCTCCTTCTCTTACTGAGACTGTATGTGAGATGTTCCTTAAAAGGTCCAACACTCATTCTTACCCGTGAGGGACGAAGGGCGGTGTAGACGGCAGTGTAAGGAACAGACTGGCTACTCATAATTCTTAGCACCTGACCAATCACTTCGTCTGAAACACACACATCAGATAATAATGAGTTTATACATTTTACTCCTCTTTAATGTGTGTGTGTGTGTGTGTGTGTGTGTGTGTGTGTGTGTGTGTGTGTGTGTGTGTGTGTGTGTGTGAGTGAGACACTTACCGTTACCAGTGAGTACCTCTTGGACAGACATCATATCAGCCCTGAGAGAAAGAGAGAGAGAAAGACAGTATCTTAAAAATCATGAAGTGATAAAATATAATGTGTTACGTGTAGTGCGGAGGAAAGCATGAAGTACAGTGCGGAATACATTGTGGGGTACAGTGTGGAGTATAGTGCAGGAGTACTGTGTGGAGTATAGTGCAGGGGTACAGTGTGGAGTATAGTTCAGGAGTACAGTGTAGAGTATAGTGCAGGGTTACAGTGTGGAGTATAGTGCAGGGGTACAGTGTGGAGTATAGTGCAGGGGTACAGTGTGGAGTATAGTGCAGGAGTGCAGTGTGGATTATAGTGCAGGAGTGCAGTGTGGATTATAGTGCAGGAGTACAGTGTGGAGTATAGTGCAGGAGTGCAGTGTGGAGAATAGTGCAGGAGTGCAGTGTGGAGTATAGTGCAGGAGTACAGTGTGGAGTATAGTGCAGGGGTACAGTGTGGAGTATAATGTATGAGTATAGTGGGGAATACAGTGTGGAGTATAATGTGGTGTTTACCCGGAGGAGCTGTAAGGAAGGCTGAAGATGAGCAGTGCAGGGAGAGAGACATTGAGTCTGAGTTGTGCCAGCGTATCAGGGTCCATGTAAAGCGGCGCGGTGTTCAGCTCGTCCTGCAGCAGTGTGGGGAGAGAAGCACTGGCCAAGGATGACACAGACGGCAGGAGCAGAGACAAGGACGGCTGCAGAGCCGCCTAAAAAAAACAAAAACAAACAAACAGAAGACACAGATAATCGTGCTGATCACAGAGACAGAGAGACGTTAAATGATAAGATTTACTGATCGGTTCATCCCGCAGTGTGTCGAGAAACAGTAGCTTCAGAGAAACCGCTCGAATCTAACACAAAATCCCAGTTCAGGCTACTTTACTTATACAACCTGGAACAGTCCAGGGAGGGCAATGCTTATGTAAACCCCAGCATGGCACAACTCTAATTTTGAAACATTTACTGTTAATAAACTTTATTCATGTTTTGTGCAGATGATAAAGTACATTATCAATTCAAGTACATTAGTGCATGTGTGTATGCATGTGTGCATGTGTGTGCGTGTACAAAGAAAGAGATGACACAGATGATTACTCACCTCCAGGTTGGGAAATGCCCCGCCCTGTTTGTTCCCAAACACACCAGCGTACTTGGTGAAGTCATCAACACTCAACTGAAAGAAAAAGAAACATACTTATCACCCAATCCAATCAAATCTAGTCCAGTCTAATGAATTTCAAAATGGTCTAATCTAATACACTTCAATCTAATACAACCTAGTTTAATGTAATCCAATCCAATCTAATCTGGATGAATCCATTCTAATGTAATCCAATCTGACCCAATTCATTCTAATCTAACTGAATCAAATCCTATATAATGTAGTGTAATCCAGTCTAATCTAATCCAGTCTAATCCAATCTCCTCTTGTCCAATCTATTCTAATCTAATCCATGCAGTTCTGATTTAATTTATTTACAGGTCTAAAGAAGAGAATGTTATATGAGTATTTGTACCTCATAAACTGTAATTAATTCAATATTAATTGATAATACATAATCTTTACAAATGAGGTGTAGTTTGAGGTGGACTCTTCCCAAAATAATATCATTCAATCATTTTCTAAGCCGCTGGAAACTGGAGGAAACCCACGCAAGCACAGGGAGAACTTGCAAATTCCACACTGAAAGGCCAGAGCCCGGGGAAACAAACCATGACCTTCGTGCTTTGAGGCTGGACCTTCTAACCATTGTGCCACTGTACCCACCCACCCAAAGAAATATTGAACTCTATTAGAGTGGAGGTGTGAAATGTACTTCCTGCTCTTCGCACCCATGTGAAACAATCCTTCATGAGCTCTGAATCTCTCACTTTCTCTCTCTCACTCTCTCGCATCAGTTGTACACATGGATGTGAGATGACTTTATCACTTACCTTATCCTGAAAAAACAGCAGTACATTGCGAGGTGCAGATCGGAAAACTGTGTTTATGTAGGATTGGAGCTCGCTCACTGATACGATGTGACCTGCAGCCGGTTCGCTCTGGGGTGCCAAAGAAAACCTGGAGGGAAAAGTAACCAAATTACACTCATATTAGTGCATAAAGAGGTTATCATTAAGCAAATGTTCATTTTTTTTGCATAAAAATAGCTTGCTCCGTTCATAAATTGACTAACGATATCATAAAACCGTGATAACTGTTTTCCCACACGATAACTTTAAACCGTATCGAATCACCACAGACGCTGCAGCACTGGACAGCAACCACAGAGCCGCTCGCGCCCTGACTGCACCACCTTATATAAACATTATTTATTTTTAACATTCACTCCTCTAATTCATTCGTTTACTGACGAAAATAAAATGTTTAGTATCAATACAGAGAACTGTGAGGTAAAAGAGTATTAAAAAGACAGTTAAAAGAGAAAAGAATAAGTAAGGAGGCGACATACCGAACTGCTAAACACGATTCTGCAAACACAAACGACAATTTATCTAAATAAAAAAACAATTGTTTACCCCTCACTGCTCCACATCAGCAGAGGAACTTGCTCTGTACATTTTCCAGTCGCGATAACACCGAAAAGAACAGAGAGGACGAGCATCACAGCAGCGCGGTCACCAAACATCCTCTCAGCGGCCATCTTCAGCTTCACCACCGGTTCGCTTTGACGTCACACACCGCGTTCCACTCTCACCCATCAGCTGTGAAGATTTGTATCCCGGATGTCCGTCACTTCTGCGGTCATAAACTATAAAGTCACTTGTGTGTTGTGTGTTGTGAGTAAATTTTAAACTGAAAAACCTTTGTAATTTATTAAAGCTGTGGGTGTTTTTGCATGTTCAAACATGTATAAAGAAAATGTAAGGATTTTGTTTTTAAAACATTTATATAAAAATTGCCTAACATTCTTTTAATTCCTTTAAATTTAACTTAAATCCTCCCTTTCACCGCTATTCAGAATTAGAGTTTACTTTTTTATAACAATATTTCTGGATGAATTATAATTAATTTAGTAATTCTATGATGTCGGTGCATTATCGGTCCGCGTTTGAATCAGGCGAAAACCGCAGTTGCTAAAGGGTCCTAAGGATACATTCTGGTGCAGCGGCATATTAAATTAATATGACACCACAGACCACGTGATCACGAACGCCCCTGAGCCACTGTGGACCAACATATTTTTTTAATGACATGGATAGTTTTTCCATCAGAAGAAGTTCTACAATAAACACAATTCAGAAATTATATTTTTATAGTTTATGATAGATTTAGCATTCAAAACACAGGCTCTTTCACACCACCATCACATTATCACCATCATATTACCATCTTTACCATCAGCACATAATCACAATCACATTACCATCTTCACCATCACATTATCACCATTATCATCACCATCATTTTCACCGACATCACATTACCATCTTCACCATCACATTATCACCATTATCACATTACCATCTTCACCTTCAGCACCACCACATTATCACCATCATATCACCTCTTCACCATAACCACATTATTACCATCACATTGCCATCACTTTCACCACCATATTACAATCATCACAATCATATCACCATCTTCACCATCATCATATTACCATCTTCACCATCACATTACCATCTTCACCATCACCACATTATCACCATTATCACATCACCATCTGATCTGGAATCCCAGTACATTTTTTATTGTAAAAAACATGTATCTTCTATTACGTATCTGATTCACACAGTTCTGTATGTACCACCCCCCCCCAAAAAAAAAAAAAAAAATAACCCCAAAAAAACAGTAAATGTCACAGAGATGTGAGGGTGATGTTTTTTATTAAATGGATTTTACCCATAACATTTTGGTACATTTGAGATTTACAGTTCATAACAGTCAGTTTCATCCTGTTGTTTCGGAAGTTTTCTGAAGTTAACTAAATAACTCGATATCAACTTAATTCAATTTAAATTTTATCCTTTAAAATATTATTATGGATAAATATTATTTAAATTCCCAGTGAACTGTTATTGTACAGATTTTTTTTTTTTTTGCTGGATTTAACAGAATGAAAGGCTCTCAGCACATTATGATTTAAATCCTACAAAGACATGACCTGCAGTTTACTCAGTGTTCCCTCTGTGAGTCTGTCAGTGTTCTGGAACACAACAGGGGAGAACCTGCACCAGGTTTCTACAGTTTCACTAAAAACATTCTCAGAATCAGATGATTATCTGTACAGTTATTATAAAATAATCCACACAGACTTTATTAAAAAATATTCATATCTAATTTAACTTTTTTTATTTTAAGTGCAGCTGCCAGGATCAGGAAAAAACCAACACAAAAACCTATGGAAGTGAAAAACTTCTCCAGTATGACATAATTCTATACTTTTATATTATTCAAATTTTTCTTGCAATCGGTTCAAAACCCCTGAATTTATACTAAAAACTGAAAAACTCTAAAACTCACTGTAAGTCTAAAAACATTCATCAGAATTCTTTATTTTTAATTTAAATTTCAAGCCAAACTTACACACCTGCAAAATTTAGGGCTTAAAGGTTATTCAGGTGTTTCTCTGGGAAAGGGTTCTGTTTACAGTGCAACAGTGCCGTGTTTCCCTTTCAGAACCCTTAAAACCCTTTCTGGAAGCTGCAAAGTAACCATAAACTGTTTGAAGAATCCTTAAACCGAAGTGAAATTCAAGCCTTCCAAAATCTCCTGTTACACATGATCATATGTATTCTTTCATTATCAGGTGGTTTTCACTTACAGTTCCGAAGTTGCAATCTGCTCAAAGCTGTCTGATAATTTGCATTAGCCAGTTTGAAAAGGCTGCCGTTGCACTTTGGCGAAATCTTAAAAATCACAAGAATAGCACATGATTTTCTCAGTTCATAAAAGGCAAGTTAATGAATCCTTTCTGATAAACACTGATGTCGGATTCCTCAGAAAAAACAAAGAACCTGTTAAAGGTGTATAGACCTGATGGACGACTTCCTCCACACATGCACAACTTGACATTAACAATAACAATAATGATGATATCATTGGGTCAGTCTTGAATTTAATAAACAGAAATGACAGACATTGATTGATGTGTGATTGTAATAACTGCAATAAAAATCTAAAACTGGTATAAAAATGTTTTCTTGAACAGGACGCAGAGATCCAGAGTTCCAGAAGGTTCTTTTGTCTGTCAGGTTCCTTGTGAAGCTTGGACGAGTGGTCAAAACCTCTCTGAGGGAATGTTTACACATTCAACCTTTCATCTCATTCAGTCTCATCTGTCTGTGAGTGTGTGTGTGTGTGTTAGGATTCCGTGTGTGGGGGATCCTGCAGGTTCTGGATCTGCGTGTGGATCACCTGCTGGTGTGGATTCGCTGATGAAGAGCCTCAGCCTGTGATTTTAAAGTGCGGAATTCGACCTGGATGAAGTCTGTTAGCGCTTTCCTCATTTCCACCTGCAGCTCACACACACACGCCCATTATATTTAAGAATATACACACTCGATTTTAAAAGTTATCTGTGACTCTGTATGTGAAGTGATGTCATGTAGTTGTCGATGCGCCACACGGCAGAACAGCTGTGTCGTCTGAATGGAAAAAGTGTTTTTTTATACTGAAGTGAGAGAGAAGAGCGATGTAGGTTACAAAATCAGTAACAAATAAAATATAAACAGACTTTCGTAAAGAGTAGGCTGCATTGCCGTCAGCCCTACGATGGCTTGGCGAGCTGTCCAGGGTGTACTCTGCCCAGAGATGGGCGCCAGCCTCCCCGCAACCCTAATTAGGATTAACCGGTCCAGAAAATGAATGAATGGATCAAAATATAAACATGTTGAGTGCGTAAGTAGAGGAGAGAACATGAAGAGAAATACATCATGAAATATAAGCTTTTAATGATTACAGCCACGCCCCCAAACTGCAGCTCAGCACTGTGATTGGATAGTGAAGGCATTTTAGAGTGGCACAAGAACAACGTGGTGATTATACTGAAACTCTGGTACAGTAACTGATGATGATGGTGATGAAGATCTTACCGGACTTTTGTTTTCTGCTCTCAGGGTTTCGACGATGTGCTTCATAGTAAAAGGTTTTCCAACCAACACTGTAACTCTCTGTAAACACAAATAAAAATCATGTTTATACACGCATAAAGAGTTTAACGCTAGCATAAGAGTTAGCATCAGCATAGCGCTCACATGTCCTGCTTGAGGGATGTAGGGAGATTTATTTGGAAGAACATCGTTCAGTCCTGCAGAAACAAAAAACCCATGAGAAGGAAACCTGCAGTAATTAATCAACACTGACATTAGAGCTGGATGATACGATGATGAAAATAATTATTTCTATTGAGATGCTCTTGTAAATATCATACAACATTTAACTCTCTGTATGAGTGGTGTTTAATAAGAGTGGGTCGGAATGCGACAGAAAAAAGAGAAAGAGTTTCAATTTGGTTTTACAGCTCAGTTTTTTCTGAGTCGCCTCTTCTGGAACACCATGCAGTTTTATTTAAAATAAAAACAATGCACTTTTCATCTCTAACGTGTTTACAATATCACTCATTCCTCATAACAACAATACACTACACTGATTATTATTATTATTTACACATTTCTCCTGAGAATAAATTCAGTGCAATGATCACAAGAAAAGAGAGAGAGAGAGAGAGAGAGAGAGAGAGAGAGAATGAAAAGGGGAAAGAGTTAGAGATTGCGAGAGAGAGAAAAATGGAGAGAATGACAAGGGGAGAGGGAGGTGGAGATTGCAAGAGAGAGAAAGAAGAGAGAAAGGTAGAGAATGACAACGGGAAAGAGTTAGTGACAGAGAATGACAAGGGGAGAGAGAGAGAGAGAGAGAGAATAAATGACAAGGGGAGAGTGATTGAGAGGGCTCAAAATAGATAGAATGACTGGGACGAGAGAGAATGCGAGAGAGAAAGACTCACCGACGTGCCACAGAGGTAAGATAACAGGATGAAGCGAACACTCTGAGATTAATCGTCCGACTCCTGCGGGACAAAAACCATCAGCATTGTTTGCTATAAAAGTAAAAATAAAATAAATAAAACAGCGTGACGCGACTCACCCCACTTTAACCTGAGAAACTCATCCGTCATGTTCACCCTCCCTGAATAACAACAAACGTTTTCATCAAACTAAAACTGAGACGGTGGTGTGTGTGCACAGTTTACACAAAGCGCTCGATCCTCTCACCTTCCGGAAATATGTGCACCCAGTCACCCTGATTGAGTTTCTCCAGCAGGAAGTCCATCCCTCTCTGATAGACGCCATCACCTGAACATCCCGCCACAGTCACACAGAGCGCCATCACTTAAACGGACCACGCTGCTACAAATATTACCTTCACCCTATCAAAAAACATCCGCAACATCTATATCCACAGTATCCGTACCCACAACATTCCCACTGACAACATCCATACCCACAACATTCACATCTATACCACCCACACTAACAGCATCCTCAACATCCACACCTACAACAACCACAACATCCACATCACCCACAGTAACAGCATCCATTACATTCACACCTACAATTACAACATCTACACCAACAACACCCACACTGACAACCTCCATAACATTCACACACACAACAACCACAACAATACCACCCACAAAATCGAAATGATCCATATCCACACTGACAACATCCATATTTAAAACATCCACAACGTTCACATCAACCACAAAAACATTCACAACAACATTCACACCCAAAGTACACCTGCAACTGTATGAGGATTATGAGGATAAATACCTCGAACCACCGGTACACACTTCCCTCTGCTGAAGAAACGAGAGTGGAATTCGCTCGTAAAACAAATATCAGATGCTGCCGGGGTCCTTAGGAGCAACACACACACAAACAGGCAATTCGTTTTAATTTTAAATCATTATTCTAAAATGTTAAAAACATCAGCATAAAAAAAAAATACAATTAATATTAATAATAATAATAATAACAACAACATAAACACTTGCCAAAGGTGTAACCCCAGACTCTGGTGGGCAGGGTTGTCCATGTCCCTGTAGTAGGCTTAGGTCAAAAGCTGTCCTACTCCAGTGCCCATAATAATAATAATAATAATAATAATAATAATAATAATAATAATAATAATAATAATAATAATAATAATAATAA
>JBCNYG010000003.1:26209331-26221554 GCA_039654305.1 Porochilus rendahli | reverse complement strand
CCACAGCATACCACACAATACTGCAACACACCACGGTACATCACCCCATTTTACACCGCACCACACCACACCATACTGTACTACAGCATACCATACTATACGCAACACAACACGGTACACCACACCGTATCACACCGCACTGCATCACACCATACTGTACTACAGCATAACACACTATACTGCAACACACCACGGTACATCACACCATTTCACACCGCACTGCACCACACCGTACTGTACTACAGCATAACACACTATACCGCAGCACACCGCTGCACACCACACCGCACCATACCACACTGCACTACACCACACTGTACTACAGCACTCCACATCATGCTGCACCAACCACACCACACTAGACCACACCACGTACAGAACCACAGCAAACCATACTTGGCTCGCCACACCATGCTTTGTCATGCTAAAACATCCATCCGCTTGCCAAGCCACTTAATCCTACTAGGGTCAAAGGGCAGCTTTCAGTCTCTCTTAGCTGACTCTGGGTGAAGGCAAACAAACAAATAAACAAACAGATATAAGATTTTCCATGGGATTTACATAAACTGTACATTGTTGTTTATTTAACCAGATTGGTAGCAGTCCATTTTTTAAATTCTGGGGCTTATTTAGTTTTCATTTCAATATCAGGTCTCATAATTCTAGATGAAATAATCAGATTCTCCAAAACGTACGAGAGAACGAGGATAAATTTATAAATTACAACCTGAACAACAAAGAAAAAAAAAGCAAGCATAGAACTGAAAAATCAGGTGAAGATCGAGCAGGTGTTCTCACTACAGGAACACGGGGGGAGGGGGTGGGGGGTTAGAGTCAGACAGAAAGACAGGGAGAGAGGGAGAGAGGGAGAGAGAGAGAGATAGAGACAGACAGACAGACAGACAGAGAGGCAGAGAGACTAAAAGAGAGAGATAGATGGACAGACAGAGAGAGGCAGAGAGACAAAAAGAGAGAGAGAGACAGAGAAATAAATAAACCACAGGGGTCCAAAGCTCCCGTCGCCCAGGAATGTGTATTTTGAACGTGAGCTATATCTTCCTTAAACCAAAATCAAAACTGTAGTGTTAAACAAATGAAGTCCAGCTGACTCATTAATTATGCATGGAATTTGGTGTGCACCAATCCCAGGCGAGGTACCTGTAAGACAAACCTGCCTACCAAATTTCGTGAAAATTCGAGCAAGCATTCTCAAGTTATCGTCCGGAAATCAAACTGTTGTGTTAAATAAATTAAGTCCAGCTTTCTCATTAATTATGCTCGGATTTTGGTGTGCACCAATCCCAGGTGAGGTACCTGTAAGACAAACTCGCATACCAAATTCCATCAAAATCCGAGTAAGTATTCTCAAGCAATTGGTTGGAAACAAAACTGTAAAGGTAAATAAATTAAGTCCAGCTGGCTCATTACTTAATTGTGGATTTTGGTGTGCACCAATCCCAGGCTTGACGCTCAACCCACATAAGACAAACCTAAATTTTATCAAAATCCGAGCAAGCATTCTCGCATTATCATCCAGAAACTAAACTGTTATGTTAAATAAATTAAGTCCAGTTTAATTCCAGCATCTCCAGCAGTACTAATATTAACTCTGGTTGAAGTATGAGACTGATTAATAATGTTTATCCAACCCTGTGACCTCTTCCATTCCTGCTCCTCTCAACCCCTGCTCAGTGAGTCATTCACGTCAGGCTCCACCCCCTCGCAGTGCCCTCGCTGAGCACCCCGACTGCACAGCTCTGCTGCAGACATCCCAGCTTTACGTACCTCTCCCCATCTTCACATTTCCCACCCACACCCACCCTCCAGACCCCCGTCAACCACTCAGCAGGATGTGTTTCACTGCTGGGGATTTACAGCTGAACAGGACCGTCATGGAGCTCGTGAACTTTTCATAGCAGATTATCTCACGTACAAACACACTCACACACTCACACACTTACTCACTCACTCACTCACAAACACACTCACTTACAAACACACACACTCACTCATTCACTCACTCACACTCACTCACACACTTGCACTCACTCACAAACACACACACACTCACCCTTTCATTCACACACTCACACACTCTCACTCACATACACACAGATACACAGTCACACACATGCAATCACACTCTCACTCGCACTCTCACTCACACTTACACACTCTCACACACACACACTCACACACTCTCACTTAAACACAAACACACACCCCCACACACACTCACTCACTCATTTGTGATGTTAGCAGGGTGCACTCAAAATAACTCACCAGGCCATTGCAGGGCCAACACACACACAACCATTCACAGTCACACCTAGAAGCAATTTACCCTAATGTGGGAGGAAACCAGAGTACCCAGAAGAAACCCCCACAAGCACAGGGAGAGCATACAAACTCCACACAGAAATGCCCTCGCTGAGCCCGAGACTAGAACCCAGGACCTTCTTGCTGTGAGGTGGATGTGCAAACCACTGTAACACCACTGTACCGCCCTCCTCAATTTTAATATTAACCGTTTACATCCCAGTCATATTAAATGAAGACAAAATACAGTGTTATTGCTTGTTTATAAAATGGACTCAACCACAGTGAAATCATTTATTTAGTCCTGTACATGAGTGTCAGTGACCCCTGCTCTGGGCGCCATGATATTAGTGAACATTGCCATCTTTAAGCAAGAGCGTAGTGCAGAACTATCAACATAACAGAAACGGTGGCTGCCAGCACAGACATGGATGATGCAAGCAGTTAAAAAGCACTGTAAAAATTGTCATGCGGTCTCGTTGTTAATCAGTAAACAGATGTCGAACCAAAACATGATGTAAAACAGGTGAATACGAGATACTAAGTAACCAGGAAACCGGCCTGTCCACCCACCAACCCCATCCCGCTCCCTGTCTACGACTTACAGCAGTTTATCATTCAAATGAACAGAACCTACAAACTCACAGTTTAGTCAATAAAAAAGAAACAGGTATAACATTGAAATGGATCTACAGACAATGGATAGAGATAGAATGGATAGAATTTTTGAAAGATTTGAGATATCTTTCATTCGTTTATTTGTTCAGGATGGTATATTAATATTTAAACACTCATCTGTATATTTAAATAAATATGTAAATTATGTTTGTATTTTAATGTATATTTATATGCAAATTTTTATTAATATATTTTAAATCCATATTTGTATTTAAAAAATGTATATGTAAATGTATGTTTATAATATTTTTTATATTTACAGTGTTGTGCTAAAGCTTCAGAGCAAAGATGCCTTAAAAAATGTAAAATTGCTATAACGCATAATATACAGTGATAAATGAAACAAAGTGAGACACTCTCTCGTGTCTCGTGTGTGTCGTGTCTCGTCTTATCGTCTGAGTTTAATGTGACCTGACGTCTCAGCTCTCAGACACACCGTATCAGACGATGTTATTTTTGGAGGAATATAAACTCGTCCCTGTGAGTTCCTCGTCGTTCCTCCTCAAACCTCCTCACAAATTCACAATCTGAATAACAGTCACTAAAAACCAACAGTGACGAATTATAAAGCTTTCTGATCTGTTCTCTTGCTGGTCCACCGCAATGTCTCACTGTAATGACATCATGACTATAACGATTATTTCAATTAATTTTGCTTATTTACGTGACACTTTCTCTAACATCTCTAAATTAACATTCAAGTAAACAAATTATATCTGTAGAGAGACGAAGTGTGGGAAATGCATCAAACATCACACACACACACACACACACACTCACACACATACACACACTCACACACGCATACACACACTCACACACAGTGCAGAAAAGCATGCAGAATTCTTTGATTCTCTGTTCAGTGAAGTCAGTTCCATCATCATCATCATCATCGCTTTCATACTGAAGATCATTCTCTCTCTCTCTCTCTCTCTCTCTCTCGCTGTCTCCCTCACCCCCTTCTCCCTCCTCCCTCCCTCTCTGTCTTGCTCTCTCTCCCCGCCCCCTCTTTCTCTTCTTCTCTCCCCTCTTTCTGTCTCCCTCCCTCTCTCCCCCCCTCTGTGTCTCCCCTCTCTCCCCCACTCCCTCTCACCCCATCTCTCCCCATCTCCCTGTCTTTCTCCCCACTCTCTTTCTGCCTCTCTCTCCCAACTATTTTGTCTCTCTTTGCTGTATCTCTCTCTCCCCCTCTTTCTGTCTCTGCCTGTCTGTCTGTCCACCTCTCTCTCTCTCTCTCTCTCTCTCTCTCTCTTTCTGTCTCCCTCTGCCACCCCTCCCCCACCACAAGACATGAAAATTTGTTTTAATTCCACTTAAAGTTCAGCTGCTGTCAATACGCCATAATTGATTGTCTTTTTGAAGTCTGCATGTTCTAATTAAAAGCTGTACTGGATACTTTAATAATTTAATAATCCTGATTCTTGTTGATTATTTTTATTGTTTTTTTTTCTCTCAGTGTTTTAATCATGGTTTTCCCTTTTCTAATCTCACACTTTATATATTATTTGATTTTAATAAAAAGCTTCTCGACACTGCAAACAAATGATTTTTGCTGAATCGTTCTTCAAACAAATGATCTTTGATCGATCAAAGTTTTCTCAAGTGCATATGATTTCTGTCTTTGAAATGTTTGGAACAATTTGCTACATGGTCCGTAGCTATACGGTTAGCTTCCACGATCAGCTGGCTAACGGCACTTCCCAGTTGCCTAGCAACAGTGTTCCCACACGTGCTCCTTGTCATGACAAACTCAAACACAAATTTAAGAGTTGCATTTACAGCATGATACGGCAGGTCACATGACCAGGAAAGAGTTCATTATGATCGACAACAATCATTACTGAACCAAACATTATTATACTCACACACACACACACATGCATGCGCGCACACACACAGTTATTCTATTCCACATTCCAGTCACATCCAGATCTACTCACACCACCAAACCCATTCACAGTCGCTATAGCAACACACTTCCTCCCCTAGTTACACAAGGACTGCATACACACAAACATACGTGCATGAGTGATCCATCACACACATATGCACACACACACCCACACCCACAGTGCACCATCCCATTTTATTGCAGTGTGTGCATGTGTGTGTGTGTGTGTGTGAGGAGAGAGAGTGAGAGAGAGAAAGAGAGAGAGTAAGAAAAAAGGGGGGGATTAAAGGTGAAAAACATGAATGAAATATGAAAATTTAATCCCTTTTTTAAAATATTAATCCATTTATAATGTAATGTATTTTGTTTAAAATTTTGTCCTTTTATTTGTTTATACTTCACTAGTTCATAAAACCTCTGATGACACTCAGTTTATTCACCACATTACTGTTGTGAGATTGATGTTTCAGGCATTTCGATTCTTCCAGGCATTTATAATCTGTTGGGCCCAATTTTTAAAATATCTTTTGTTTTGTTTTTTATTTACTTGATGCAGGATACTTTTGCCACACGGCGACATCTTTTTCACAACCGCGAGATACGTCTTACTGTATATCATGGTTGTTTACAAAAGGAGAAGATACTCACTGCATCAGGGGACTGAAGGAGGAAACTAAAGTACCCAGAGGAAACCCAATGCATGTACATAGAAAACATGCAAACTTCACACAGAATAGTTGTTCATGAGCCAGGAACTCGAACCCAGGACGTTTTTGCTGTAAAGCAGACGTGCTAACCACTACATCAGCGAGCCGCCCTCAATGCATCAGTCAGGGTTAAATTTAATCATTGCATGAATTATCCGATGAACCATTTAAATCCAGAAGGTGGTTTTTTGACCTGGCAGTGGATTTGAATGGATATTAGAGACGCACTGATTCGGACGTCCTTCCTTTTTAAACACGACTCTGATCAGAGTTCTGATTTCTTACTGATACCTGATACTGAACTCTCAGCTTCACTTCATCCTTTAGTTTAAACCTAGGGTTATTTTAGTAAATCATCCTGAGTCACACACACACACACACACACACACACACACATGCAATGTCACTGAGAGGAAATATGATGGCATTCAGGTTCTCCTGTACTCTTACACAATGACATGCATGTAAAAGGTCAGCGAAGTAATCCTGATGGACGTCCAGCTGAAGATACGCATCACATTACATCACACGTCACATAATGTTAAAACCCACACTGTAGAGAGCGCAGAGTGAGTCAGCACACAGGCAAGAAAACACATCCAAAGACATCCGTTTATTTCCCGATCTGCTTAATCCTACCCGGGTCGCAGGCAGGCAGACCAACTCCGGGCGAAGGCGGGATACATCTTGAATATCTCGCCATTCCATCACAGTGCTAACACTCACAACCATTCACAATCACACTCACACCTCGGGGCAATTTGGAACAGCCAATGAGCGTAATGTGCTGGTCTTTGGACTGTGGAAGGAAACTGGAGTACCCGGAGGAAACCCACACAAGCACTGGTACAACATGCAAAACCCCACCAAGAAACACTCTCCCCAAACCAAGGACGTTCTTGCTGTAAGGTGGACATGTGAATCACTAAACCACTGTGCCGGTTCACTAAAATACAAAATATAAAAACAGTAAAATACAGAAATAGGAGGGTTTCAGAATCACACACTCAGTTTTTCTGAAGTCAGAAGGTTGAAATGCAGATTGAGATATATATATTATAAATCTCTCTCTCTCACACACACACACACACCATCCCTGAAGAACACAGCCACAAATAGACATTTTATTTCTTAAACACTGTGTCTCTGAATCTCACACATAAACACTGAGATTAAAATCCACACACGTTTTACACATTTATGACCGACTGCTCTGTAATCACTGGATAAACTCAACCCAGAAGTTCTTCAAGAGTTCTGGGCTTCATCCTTCTCACATGATAAAACACACACTGTATGACACGCGTTGATTATTTATGTCTGATTACCAAAAATCACAAAGTGCATTCAGTATAAGAGTGCCTCCTAAATGCAGCTTGGATACTGCAGCGCATCATCCACATAATCTACCACACCCACCATAACGACTAATCATACACAGCCTTTATTTATGGATTTGTTCTGCAATCATTCCATGGTGGATAACACCCTCTGAGATCTGAATAAATCCTCGTATCATACAAAAGCCAAATTCTATAACTGTTTTATTGTTCAATATTTACTGCTTATTTAACTTATCCAATGTCAGCGATGGATTCAACTAGCAGAAGAATACCAAGAATTATTTGATGGCTTTTCACCAATCAGAAACAAGTAAATATTTTCAACGAATAATAACAATTATTAGATTTCTTGAATTGCAAGAAACCCAGAGAGAGAGTGAGTGAGAGAGAGAGTGAGAGAGACAGAAAAAGAGAGAGAGAGAGAGAAAGACTAAGAGAACGAGAAAGAGAGAGATTTAGACAGAAATATTTAGAGCAAATGAAAGCTGTTTAGTGTCTCCGAGACTTTATCAATGAGGCGTTTAGAATCACCCGCAGTTCCAGATGCCACATCGCCGTAACTTCCACATAAACATCGTGTTCTGCAGTAAGCGCTCACATTACCACATTATGGTATAAAAATCAGTGTCTGAACATTTCATGGTACAAAATCACAACAGTGAGTTCCTGTTCAGACTACATAATGTGTATCTCAGAATGAATGAACAGTCATCTCATAAAGTGTACAAAATACACTCCAAATACACCTGAAATGCACCTAAAATATACCTTAAAAATACCACAAATACATCTGAAATACACCTCAAATACACCTGAAATAGATCTTCCTCAAGTACACCTGAAATATACCTCAAATACACCTAAACTATACCTCAAATATACCTAAAATATACCATAAATATACCTCAAATACACCTGAACTATACCTCAAATATACCTAAAATATACCTTACATATACCTCAAATACACTTGAATGTCAATGGACTATGGGAGGAAACCGGAGTACCCAGAGGAAATCCACACAAGTACGAGGACAACAAACTCCACAGAGAAATACGCTCGCCAAGCTTCAAATTCAAACTTGAACCTTCTTGCTGCAAGTCGGATGTTAACCACTACAACACTGTGCCCTCCCTCACAATAACATTAATCATAATAATTAAAAATAATAATTAAATCCAACACTTAAATGACTTGCATATACTTCCATACATATTAGATAATTATTGAATAAATGTGGTGTGAGAGAAATAAAACACTTGAGACGTGCTGTTAGAGAAAAATAATCAACGTGAGGATGAGTTTTGGTTGCTAATTTACAAACCTGAGGAGTTCAGTGGTCAGTAGTCAGGAGTTCTAACTCAGGAAACAGACCAGTGTAATTAAATTCAGACGAAGAAACCTCACGATGAGAAATGAATACTTTCAGTAATTATATTCATTATTTATTCATGTTATTATCTCAATCAGCATTTCCCATCATGCACTCAGGGACAGTTTCAGAGATCCTGATGATGAGATCCATTAAAAGGACTCGACTCTTAAATAGTCCACTTCTGACTTAAGCAGCAGGTTGTAGGTTTAAATCCCAGAGTGTTTTTCAGTGACGTTCTCCACCCTCCAGTCTGACCAACAGGAAATCCCGAGATCTGTTACAATCCATCATCTCCGTAAACTGTTTCTCAGCTCCATAATTAACGGCACCTTCATTACGCCTGGGTAAGGATTAAAGATTTAACAGTTTAAAACGTTACATATGCATCCATTATCTGTCAGGGTTGTGGGAAAACTGGAGCCAATCCCAGCTGAGTTTAGGTGAAGAAGGCGGGGTTACATCCTGAACTGGTAGCCAGCCAAGGCTAACACAGACACAAACATCCATTCATACTCACATTCACACTGATGGGGGATTTAAAGTAGTGCATTTATCTAATGTACATGTCTTTGTACTGTAGGAAGAAACCAAAGTACCCGGAGGAAACCCACAAGCATGAGAAGAGCTCCACACAGCAAGTCCCTAGTTAACCATGATGTCTGAACCCAGAACAATTTATCAGCCTGAGTGTAAAACATGAAATTAAAATTATGATGATTATGAAAATATCGCAACTTAAGTATAGATAAGGTTGTTGGTGGGTTGTAGTAAGGTGTATTGGTAGGGTTGTGCATAGGTTTGTGGGTGGGATTTTCTGTAAGCACAAAGCAACTGTTTAATGTGGTCTTTCTCTTTTATTTTTATCTGTTATCAATCTTTACTTTTTTTCTTTTCTTCTATTTTTTTCTGATTACACTCATGCAGTTGATCCCTCATCCCTCGTTCATCACATTTCAGTAGAGAATAAAGGACAGAACTGATTTTACACTGCAGTCACAAACGAGAAAAGCTCACATTTAAGATTCAGCTGGGTTTTCTGTTCACACACACACACACACACATGCGCGCGCGCACGCACACACAGTACAGGTGATTCATGCTGTGTTTTGCTTTTTTTTCTGGCACTCTGTCTCAGAGGATCATGGGGGTTTTCTCACACTGACGCTTCATAACAGAGTGAAGAAACACAGTATCAGGACCACGCCCTCGCCGACACTCACGTCTCACTGACAGGGAACTGAGAGAACCTGACAGCGTCTGATTTGCGAGTATGAGAACAAAACCCTAAATGGACAGGTCCCCCATTAGTTATAAATCACCAGGAATTTTTCTTAAACACAATGTTTTAAACACAGAGTCAGAGCAAAAGGTTCCATGGTGCAGTGAGTAAAGTAAACACATTTCCTTCTTCAGTCCTTATTTTCTATCCCTGGTTCTCTAAAACTCTCTGCATCACTGCAGTTGCCCAGATCATAAATATAATTATCATTTCTATTTTTTTTTTTTTTTTGAGGTTTAAAGGTGAGTGTTTGTGTTTAAAGGTGTGGTGTAACACAGGTGTTAAACATCCATCCATTACACTGAAACCTGAAACCGGAATCAAACTGTTCACAACTCACAACAGATGGGTAGCGTAGCATAGGCTAACATACACAACGTGCTGAAACATAAGATATAAACAACATCTGTGTGCTGCACGTCATGCACGTCACACTCATTTATAAATACGAGTCAGTCGTGTGTTGTGCTGTTAGCGGTGAGCAGAGCTTACAGAAATGAACTGCAGTCTGATACGGAAATATATAAAACAAAATTAAGACAGGGACAGCACAGTGGCATAGTGGTTAGCATGTCCGCCTCACAGCAAGAAGGTCCCGGGTTTGAGTCTGCGGCTTGGCAAGTTTCTGTGTGGAGTTTGCATGCTCTCCCTGTGCTTGTGTGGGTTTCCTCCAGGTACCCAGGTCTCCTCCCATAGTGTAAAGACATGCACCTTAGGCTGTTCTAAATTGTCCCTAGGTGTGTTCCCAGCCTCCGCCCATAGCTGGCTGAGACAGGCTCCACCCTCTCCAGGACCCTAGTAGGATTAACGAAGGAGTGAATAAAATGATGAAGATAAATAATGATTCTTTTGAGCCATTGAGGACGTTCTATAAAAATACCTTTTTGTTCTAGATTATTCATTCACTAAGTTATTTTCCTGCCACAGTAACATTACATCCCATAACACAAACACAACAGAACCCAGTTAAAGAACATCATCATTGAGGATCTTGGGGTTCAACCATACAGGAAGTGACTGGTGGCAGCCACATTCTAATGGTTAGAGAAGTGGCTTTGGGACCCGAAAGGTCGCTGGTTTGATTCCTAAACCAGCAGGATGAGTGAGCTGCACCTTCCCTTCCTCCACCTTCATGGCTGATGTGCCCTTGAGCAAGGTACCTAACTCCCAACTGCTCTCCGGGCACAACAATGTGTGTGTGCTCACTGTTTACATGTGTGTGCTCACTTTGGATGGGTTAAATGCAGAGGTGATAACTTCCCTTACAGGATTAATACTGTATAGTAAAAATTTTAAAAATCACAATATTTCACATTGCTCATTACTTTGGCATTAGGATGGCCAATTGTTGTTGCTCATCACATTGATGCTCCTCACTCAGGTTGCCTTGGTAACGCTCTGGTTAATTTCCCAGCCCCAAATGTTTGCAAGTGAAATGAAAAGTATCTGTCCAGTTCACTCCAAAACAATAAATACACAGATATATCTGTGGTGTATAAACATAAACAGATTTAAACAGATTTACAGTGACGGTGCATCCATGTCTCAGTGGTGTCTCTCTGTCGCGTTCACTGGAGAGATGCTCAACACAGCGATTCTTATCTTAATCACTATATTAGTCTTTATTAAGAAAATTAATTGGCTAAACATTTCACCAATGAAACTAATCAGGTGTTGGCATTATAAACAGTCCTATTCCAGCGGGAGACTGGTGCGAGGTTTGTTGTTGTTGCTGTCGCAGTGATGAGCTGCTCTTTCATTTCCACATTACGGTAAATGATTTGGGGTAGTCAGTGTTGGCACTGTCCGTCAGTCATCGGTATCTTTTCCCTCCCATTGATCATCACCTCAAAGTTGGGAGCAGTTTAACTCCGGGCCCGCCCACTTCATATCACCATTGTTTACTCCACCTCTCATCGCTACACATCACTGTATTTCATTCTCTTCAGATCGCCACGCTGTCCTGAATCCCTTCCTGGGTGTATGCCAGTCTGGCGTGTTGACAAGGTGTGCAACTCTCGTCCTCAAGAAAACAAGTTCGGATCCAGGTTGACGCCGCAGCCATCTGTGGCCGGGAGTCCATGAGAGCTGATTGGCTGACCTTCATGACCTTCAATCTTTGGTGTCTGTGAGCTCATGCGAAAAAGGGGCAGACAGCACTTTCCTTCCGAGTGTGTCAGGCCTCTAAATGCACATGTACACCAGCTTGTAAAGATGCCAGTGGCAGCATCACATGTCACGGAGAGGGTGCATGCTTACTTGCACCTCTCCCAGGTTGGTGGTGATCATGTGTCACATGACAAGGAGGCAGTGCTTGATGGCTGGGAATTAGCTAAGGCTAACATAGGGAAGAATAATAATCATTCGGTCTTCATTTCAGCGTCACATCCTTTTGGCCCTCACATCTTTCTGAGGCTAATTACAGGAACCCTGCTGATGTGAGTGACATCACACAGAGTCATCAATACTTCAGTACCTTGGAGAGCTCCAACACAAAAACACACTGATTATTGTCTCTCTCTCTCTCTCTCTCTCTCTCACACACACACACACACACACACACGCACACACATACATCCTCTCACTGAAAATCCACAGGATGTTTGGGGACCCCATCGGGTTTCGTGTGT
>JBCNYG010000003.1:26185118-26199252 GCA_039654305.1 Porochilus rendahli | reverse complement strand
ACACACACACACACAAACACACACACACACACACACACACACACAAACACACACACACACACACACACACACACACATACACACAAGTTTTCAGGGTGCAAGGGTTGGGATTATTGGGTGAAGCTGGGTATGTGGGGCAGTAGCCCGGACCACTGGTCTTTGGGATCTGGGGGTGGGCTATAAACAGGGGGACTAATAAAGTAACACACGTTTCATAAGATTGCGTAGCCAAGTAAAGATGGAGGCTATACCATGCTATATTATCTGCCAAGGCTGCTGATACAGGGGAGAAACTGAGTCAGTTATGTTCAGGTCCTTGGGCAAGGGAGGCCAAAGGGGCACTCTAACCTTAAATAATATGTCAAAATAAGAAGGTACTTCATTTAGGAAAAACGGTTTGCTTAAACTTCAATGTATTTGGTCCACTAAACTTCACACCTCAATATCCCTTCTTATCACATCATGAGACTCCAGATACTCATTTATCTTTATAGCAGTTGGCAGACACTCTTATTCAGAATGACCTACATTTTTATCTCATTTATAAAACTGAGCAGTTGAGGTCTAAGGAGCCAACAGCGGCAGCTTGGTGGTACTGGAGCTTGAACCTTTGACCTTCTAATCACTAACCCAGAGCCTTAACCACTGAGCCACCACCACCTCACACTCCTTAACAGCATGGATGACTTCCTCGTCACTCTGAAAATGAAAACTATGCCAGTGGGATTTCAGTTCAGGAAACGGTGTCGGGCCGGTTGAGTAAGGTGCATGGGACAATTGTTCAAAATCTTTTTGGCTGCTTCTGCCAAATTCTGAATGTCATTGGTGGGGCAACCCTTTTGGTTAACCTGTATGTAAATATTAATTGCTCTTTTAGTGAACACACCTCTGCCAAAAGGAACATGCGTTGTGTGTGTGGTATGGTGAGTCAGCGGAATGTGCACAGTTGGGATGTTTAGAGGGCTTAGCAATCTTCTTGTCCACAAGCACAAGACGTGTCAGGTCTATCATCTACTCCGACACTATGATAAATAAACATTTAAAAATTGTAAGACGTTTATGTGAATACTCTTAATAAGTATTCTGAAAACTATTTCAATGTTTTACCAGCTGATGCAGAAAAGAGTAGAGCCCTAAGAGTGTGCCGTTGATTATTAATCCCTCCATGTAGTATACTGTTCATAATACATTAAAAGTAATTTCTACTTTTAATATGAATGTATTCCAGCCACTATCATGTCCAGTATTTTATTGGTTTTAATTTGGGATAGATTTTTTTTTGAATCAAAATATTCTTGCTCATGCTGCAGATTACCCAAGAAATTTTTACATGCATCTCCTGTTTATAATTCTCTCCGAAGAATATCGGGGTCCTCAGCTGTATAAGCATTGGCACTTAGAAAATAGAGGCTCTATATTACCTCTCCAGGGCTGTGCCTGCCCTGTCTCTCCAGGGTAGAGGAGGTGGAGTGCAGGGACTCGTAGGATATCATATCTGGACGCTCTATGTCATAAATGGCCTTGACTCGGGGGATGGCTGCTAGGTCCTTGTAATCAATGATCTCATTGTCTACTTTTGCCTAGAGGGAGGAGAGGTTGGACACAAAAGGAAGGGCATCACACAGAGGGAGAGACAAAGGGAAAGGAAGGAACATCATACTAGGGATCAAACAATTCCACCTCACATATGAACACAGTTACAGCATGTCACATGGGTCACCACAAAAAAAAAAAAAAAATAAACAAAGACAAAAAAAACCCATAGCTGATGGACCTTCATATATGGCTATGGTTCATTGCAGCTGCGTCCTATATATTTACTATGAAGAGAAGGGTAGATACTAAGAGCTGAATGTAAATGTAGTTATTTAGAGAGAAACAGAGAAAGGAAAATATGCAGTGCAGCCTCATGCAGCCACAGACTCCATGTGAGAGTGAATAATGATTGGTTCAGGGAGCGGTAGGGGGTGCTGGCGAGGACGACTCACATAGATGGTGTGACCAGGAGAACCAGGGATGCTGGAACCCGGCCGAGAACAGATACTCTCCGACGAAGACCTTGTGGGCTGCAGATGAACAAGATGTTGTGTTAGTGATTAGCCAAGCATAAACATGCATGCGCATATACTCACAGACTCACACATAAGCTCGAATGACAGGATCAGTGCACAAGTCCAAATTACAGTAGCAGCATTAACAGCCTCCCAATGCCAGATTCTTATAAAGAAACATTCACAAGCCGTATCAAGCTGCCATCCACAGGCCATGCAGCATGGTCCTCCAGATATGACTCTTGGTGAAACTTTCTGTTACAATCAGAGCGATATAGTTTCTAAACAGATGTATATTTATCGCTATGTGATGAATAGTATTTTTCTCCCAACTCTGTCTGTGAGCTCATATCTGAATCAAGATTCTGCAGTGACTTTAAATGCCTTCAAGTAGATCTGGGCCAGAGGGCAACAGCTAAATGCCCGCAAAGATGCAAAGTGTAATGTCACTCACAAAGGTCATTATGAGGTCATGGGCTGTTTGGGTGAGTGTTTACTGCCCTAAAGCTGCGAACACATAGAGCGTGCACCACTCTGCTGCCAGACAGTACCTGCCTTTCTGAATGGTGCAGTGAGGTTACAGAAGGAGGGAGAAGCTGTGGAGGGAGGAAGACGGGTCACAGGAAACCACACACTCTGACACACTTCTGCGTGATTTACTCCCAGACCGCTTACATCAGTGGTTCCCAAATGAGGTACCCCAGAGGTTCAAGGGGGTATGTGATATCGTTATACTGTTACATTGGTGAAAAACACAAATCAATGCAATTTAATTTAGGATTAAGGTTTTATAGGTATTGTCCTTTGACCAATCCCTGGAATAATGTGTCACGATGGGGCAGAGTTTAACACCTTCGCCTCACAGCAAAGGGTTCAAGCCCAGTGACTGACAGTTCTCTTTCAGTGTGAAGTTTGTATGTTCTCCTTGTGCTCGTGTGGGTTCCCTCTGGGCGCTCCAGTTTTCTCCCATGGCAACAGGCTACTTTACTTTGCTTATGGGGTGAATATGAGTGTGAATGGGTGCTTGTGTCTTTATTAACCGTGTGATTGAATTGACATTTTTTAGGGTGTACTCTGTGTACCTCTCACCCGAAGTTAGCTGGGATTGGTCCCTTCAACTGAGTTTTAGCCAGACTATTTATATGACTTAAATGTTTTACAGTTAAATAGGAACCTAGGTTTGGGAACCACTGGTTTATATGATGGACAACATAACAATGAATCCAAGATGTCTCTGATCCTCACTTGTGCCTTACAGACATACATTTTCAACCTGACAATTACTCATATTGCTAATTGAAGCATGCATCAGAAAAACAGTTGTCAGCACTTGCCTTATGATCTTATTGATCATAAGAACATACTATTCTCTAACCCTGAGTTTACACTGGCACATGATCTGCACAATATAAAAAACGTGTGAACTCCATAATATATGAGCACGCTTAGAGCACGATTGGGGTATAAAAAGGAGGCAGGGTGCATACAAGAGATGGAACTTAAGGAATCATGTTTCCAAGTTCACTAAGATCCCCTATGATGGTACATCAAGATCTGTTATGATCTGTTAAGGTCTGTTAAATTCTTCTGTGCTCTACTATGATTCCCACGTTCTATCAAGATTGGCGTCAAATCGTAATACATCGTAATAATCATGATCAGCGCGATCATCACAAATCCACCAAATTCCATCAAGATCATCACAATTCGATATCAGGAACCCACACGCTCCTCAAGACTCTTTCATATCGCAGAGATCGCAGCGCCAGGGTAAACCCAGAGTGACTAAATTACTGCAATTAGTGTACATACCCAAGATGAAATAATGGGATGTCAGTAACAGTTCAGGCATCCGAAGGCTACATTTCCCCCATGTTTTGTCTTTCCTGCACTGGCTTTGATTGTCTATTACCACATTTTTCTTACATTCTTAGTAATTACCAGTCAGGAGCTCAACAGAAGCTCACAGACTCTGGTTCTAAATACAGTTTTCATTTTGGGCAATTTTTGTCCTCATAACAGCACTACTGAATCAGCAGAGCCATGTTGTCCACCAGATATACAGTCATTGGATCCACCTCAGCATGCACCCGACCATCCCTATTCACCATGCGCTTGCAGATCTACTGTGATCCACCTTCTTTGACATATCACAGTCATGTTTTGTTTCTTCAGATCAGTTGTTCACAATGACAGATGTGCCGGTTATTTATTACATGATGTAAATAACAGGATTCACTGATTTCTTGCTCCTGTTGTTATGGAGCAATTTAACACAAGGAAGCAAGCTCACTCTCTATGCTTTCATTGTCTGGAGGAGGCACAGCAGGTATCTGGAATGTTGCCCTCTCTGTTCTGCAAATACACCAGTGAACTCCACTGTCCTAAAAGAGACACAATATGGTCTGGCTTGCAGGTGAAGCAGGACACTGAGTTCAGTTGGAAGTGGTGCAGGACAGAGGGGGGAGACAGGAGACTGCAAACCTCCGTCCTGCGCAGGAGACGCACGCCTCGCGCAGAGCCACCTCGGCTCTTCGTCTTACACAGAGACTCACACTTAGACAGGGGCAAAAAGATATCAAAAGGACGGGGCTTTCTGGTGGGCTGCTGTTGGGCTTCCTACAGAGAAGAACCAGAGCAGAGGGGACAAGCTGACACACACACACATATCACCTGGTTCTGAGAAGCACACACATCACCTCACACACAAACATACAATAAGACAGACCCCCTTCTAAATTTTGGGAAAATGTGAAGAGAAATGTGAAGAGAAAGGGGGAAGGCATTACACTGTGTCTCCTGTTACTGGACTGAAGATGCAAGAAAAAAGAAAGCGGAATGAAAGACAGCGAGGACCGTGGACTAAGGTGTGACGTGTGACACGTGTATGAATGGACAGACGCAACATGAAGCTAACACTCACCCTGTACTTCTCTTCTACTTTAATGTTGCTCTTACAGTCTGGATGCCACACCGTCGAGCCTATTTGGGGAGAAAAAAAAGGATTTCTTTATTTGCATTTGTTTTTCTTGGTCAACATGTCCCTGCACATATCGTTCATGATTTATATAAAAAATTAGTTGTTCATAATCTGTATTCAGCAATGACACAACCCCCCTCCCCTCCCCTGTTTCTAAACATCTGATATTCATTACATCACCACACACCCACAGGCAGTTAACCAATAAAATTCAATCATTTTTAACTTCCCTCTCCCGAAATTTGATATTATCATGTCTGGCCAAATATCACTCAGAAATATACACATTGCAGGAAAAAAAAAATCATTATGATTTTCATTTCACTTTTTTTTATGTCCTCTAAGCACCAAGCAACTGATAATTCACAAGTGAATACAGAGTCAAAGTAAGAGTAAAATGCATGGATGGAAGAATTTTAAATACATCAAAGCAAGTTGGAAATCAGGTGCAAGTCCTTTTACACGATCAGCTGTTTTACCCACCTTGCAGGTACATCTCCTCCCCCTCTGTGAACATCTGGTTGCACCGGCTGCATCGTGCACAGCTGGGGTGGTAGTGTTTATCGCCTGCCTGTGGAGTCGAGGAGGCAAAGATCATTGCGGTTCATCAAATACAGAATTAGCAAAAAAAAAAAAAAAAAATACAATCTCTCAGGCCTTAGAGTAATTAATCTTTAAGAAAATCTACTGTAAAATAGAAATGAAAAGCAGATGTGCAACTTATCCACTTTCTCTTGAGGTGTGTGTGGGTGTGTGTGTGTGTGTGGTGGCCCTAGGGTGGTCTGGCAAGCTGTTCATGGTGGACCCAGCCTAGAGGGTTAGGAAAAGTCTTCAGGAAATGTAGGTCTGGTTTTAGGGTTCTGGTTAGAATGAGGTTAGAATGAGGTTTAGGTTATGGTAAGGGTTGGTTTTAAAATGTAAAGATTTATTTGAATTTGAAAATAAAATTTAAAACACTATTTTTTTTTAATTTTAGGGTAAGTGTTGTAGTTAAGTGTTACGTGAGTAAATGTCCTCTCAAAGACAAGTAAACTTTGTGTGTGTGAGTGTGTGTGAGTGTGTGTGTGTGTGAGTGTGTGTGTGTGTGTGTGTGTGTGTATGTGTGTGTGTGTGTGTGTGTGTGTGTGTGTGTGTGTGTGTGTGCGTGTGTGTGTGTGTACGAGAATAAAAGACAGAGATAGCTTTAAAATGATTATTTCGTGATAACTCCTAGTCTATCAGGACATGAAGCAGTGAGGTGTTTACCTCTGGCCCTCAGGAGTGAGGATATTTTTGAGGTATTCGTACGTTAAGAAGTAGAAACCAGAGGAAGGGACATCTGAAAGAATAACAGATGTAGCCGTGGCTACAGAGAGACAGGCATTCGAACCCCTCCGCCTCTTCATGTACATGCTACAATGCTAATACGATTCAATTCAGTTCAATTCTATTCGATTCAATTTAATTTGTATAGAACTTTTTATAACTGTCACTGTCGCAAAGCAGATTTACACAGAGAAGAGCTCGGCCAAGTACTTGTATGCTGTGAGGCCTCAGGACCGAATTCTTAAAAAGTACCTGATAAATCTATATTTCTATAAAAAATGGGCCTGTACGCTAGAATGCTGCTGTTTTTCTGCTCTCTGGTGTCTCTTTGGCATCTACTCAAGTGTATGATTCACAACTACAGAGAATTGTTCATTTATTATTGTAATAAATTAATAACACTGTTATTAAAGCTTTGAAATGAAACAGATTTATTCACGTAAGGAAGGAGATGATGTGATGTTTAATTAATATAATTTAATTGTCTGGGAAATTATTGATGTTTGGTAAAATGAATTAAATGAACAGTGATGAAATAAATAAAACTGCTTTTTCGTTAATACTCTATGGATAATGATTCAGATCTCAGTGTTCAGTCTCTGCTCTGATTATTCAGACTACACTGAAGATGATTTGATAAAATGTAGCTTATAAACACAATCATTGTGCAGTTATAATATTTAATTCCTTTTACTGAACAAGTTTCTCATTTATTCATAAATTAATTGCTTCATTGTTACAATAGAGTGTTCAGGTTTATAGCACAGCTGCCTGAATATCATTTATATACAATATTATTAATATTATTATTATTAATAATTATTATTAATAATAATTCTTCTTATTATTATTATTATCATCATCATAATATTTTATTTATTTTTTGTATGAATTTAAAATACACACCAAATCACATTTGCTTCATTCCTTTATTAACATTTGTGGAATTAACAACAAATTACATTTATTATATTTATTTTTCAATGTATTATGTATTATTGTCTTGCTCTCTGACTGAACCTGTGTAACCAGAGTATCAGAACTCCACACTGACACCTACCGGTATGACGCGTCTGTGGCTCTTTGGCGCCATCTAGTGGTTTACAAGTTATTGAAATCTAGTATACAATTTCAGCCGGTTTTATTGTAGGTGACGAGTTAATTCCTGTTACTTTACAGTGATAAACACGTTACCTCACCACCTCTCTTTATTCTCTACACCGTACCAACACCTCCACCGCCTCCTCTACCACCAACAACACCATCACCACCACATTTACCACCAACAACACCTCCACTACTATCTCTACCTCCACCAACACTTCCACCACCTGGTCCTCCATCACCAACACCTCCACCACCTCCTCTACCTCCAACAACACCAACAACACCTCCACCACCGTCTCTACCATCAACAACACCGTCACCACCACCCTTACCACCAACAATACCTCCACCTTTACCACCAACAACACCTCCACCTCCACCTCCACTTCCACCACCTGGTCCTCCATTACCAACACCTCAACCACCTCCTCTACCACCAACAACACCATCACCACCACATTTACCACCAACAACACCTCCACTACTATCTTTACCTCCACCAACATTTCCACCACCTGGTCCTCCATCACCACCACCTCCTCCACCACCAACAACACCATCACCACCATCTCCACCACCAACACTTCCACCACCATCAACACCTCCTTTACCACCACCTCCAAAACCTCTACCACGGTAATATGTTGTTATATCTTGGACTGATGTGAAATCACAAACAGAACATTTCCTGGCGGTCCGTAAATGATGACGTACTGGACTGTGCAACGTGAATTTGTTGTGTGTCTGTGTGGATTAACAATTCTTCTAAGTCGTAACAAAAAGATTGTGAAATAATCAACACAAACCCCCAGATTGTCATTGACGTGTTTTTATTGTTTATATTTTTCTTTAACCGAACATCATCACAACTTCATGTTCACACACTCGAGGATTCAGATCTGCTGGAAAAGAGCGATCACATCACACTCGATTATCTGTTTCCTTCTAAAGCAAAGAACTTGCCACAACCTGGGATATAAAACATCTGAGATTAAATTAAATAAATAGAAAATTCACTATAATAATGAAAAGCAAAATAAACATTTTTATGAGAAAATATTAGACATAATAAGAATTAAATTTTCAGTTATTTGAGGCTTGCAGGTGTTATTCACATACTTAATTCACAGACATGATTAACAACAGTGTGTGTGTGTGTGTGTGTGTGTGTGTGTGTGTGTGTGTGTGTGTGCGTGTGTGTGCGTGTTTTATGGCTAGATAAAGATCAAGTGAAGAACTTTAGGCATGTGAAACTTTATATTTATTAATCATATGAATTTTTGTGTAGTTTACATTTAATTTTTCGTTATTTTAATTTAATTTATAAAACATACCATCCACGTTCCTTTAATGTTTGTTTTGTCCAATCAGCAGTCAGGAAATGAGTCCAAACCGAATTCACAAATTTCTATGTTTTATTTTTAATTCTATGAAGCTGAAAATTTTTAAATTATTTGCATGAAATATAATCCATGAGCACAAATATTCCTTACGATAATGAAATAACGTTGTCTAAGAGCCACATGGTGTGATGTGGGGAACCTCAGTAACTTTAAAAGTCTGCATGTGAAAGTATGGAAATAAAATTCAGATAAAAATTTAAAGAGACTACAATGAATGCAATAGCATCTCTATGAAATGGAGGGACAGAGAAAGACACAGTGATGTAACAAACACACACTTAACATTATTACAGTCTGAAATGTTAGTAATTACACGTTAATAAAGGGTTAATAAGCGTAGTGATGAATATTGCACAGCTTCCATCTGTAGTTTATTCTCTAACACACAGTTAGAGAAACTAAACATCACACACATCACCAGGAACACCGTCAGCTTCTTTGCGTAATCACGCTCTAAAGTTCTTCAGAAACTCACACCAAAACACACGACATGCCAAACAAATCATTTCCACTTCCTCTTTTCCTCAGTCTGTTTCCTGTATCACTTCCTGTTTCATTTAAGTTCTTAGCAGCGTTGTGTCCAGTGTCAGTCTTACAGGGAAATATCTCGAACCTGCTCACGTTCACCCGGACACTCTGATAAGCACCGAACAGACAAACAGCTACACACACGTTTAATCACAAACAAAGCACACACTCCAAACTCTCATAACGTTTACTGTACATGCTGTATACCATCACTGTATAATTAACTCTTTCACAGCTGTGTAATATTATATTATATTATATGTTTGGATCTCCAAACTTCATCCATCATCATATTTTACATTTTTCATCCAGATGCTGTTACAGCGACACCATCAATATTTAAAGTTGCAACCTCGACTACATCATATATCTGAAGATATTTCCAGTCGCCTCCTCATACTTTTACCAAGGCTATGTTTTGTTTCTATTGAGCTAACAAAGGCTTAACAAAGGTCCAATGTTGTACAGTGCAACATCAATAAAAGTACCCGTGCTACTCGCTTCCACCAGGTTTTGGTTTCCACCAGGGAAGAAGATCGAACCCTCACAACAATACGCTGGAGGAGAAGCCTTAAAACTTAGTGTTTAAGTGACATCGTTCATTTTCTGAAGCGTTTAATCCTAATTAGGATCAGGGGGAGACTGGCGCCCATCTCAGCCGACTCTGAGCGAGGGCAGAGTGCAGCCTGGACAGCTTACCAGGGGGCCATGTTTAAGTGACATCTGATGGGGTACATTAAAAGGAATAATGCAGTCTGGGAATTGGGAAATCTTGTATAATAGCACGGTTTGGGTGTGAGATGTACGAGTGGTAAAAAAAAAAAGGGGAATGTGGAAATGTTAAAATGTTGGAATGTTGAAACGTGATGTGAGAATGTGGGAAAGGTGCAATGTGGGAAAATTGGAATGTGGTAATTTTGCAGCATGTAAAGTGGTAATTTTTGAAATGTGGGAAACGATATGATGTTTGAACGTGGTAATATTGGGATGTTGGGAACGTGGGAATTTGACGATGTTGGGATGTTGGGAATGTGGGAATTTGACGATGTTGGGAACGTGGGAATTTGACAATGTTGGGAACGTGGGAATTTGACGATGCTGGGAACGTGGGAATTTGACAATGTTGGGATGTTGGGAACGTGGGAATTTGACGATGCTGGGAACGTGGGAATTTGACGATGTTGGGATGTTGGGAACGTGGGAATTTGACGATGTTGGGATGTTGGGAACGTGGGAATTTGGCGATGTTGGGATGTTGGGAACGTGGGAATTTGACGATGTTGGAAACGTAGGAATTTGACGATGTTGGGATGTTGGGAACGTATAAATTTGACGATGTTGGGAACGTGGGAATTTGACGATGTTGGGAACGTGAGAATTTGACGATGTTGGGATGTTGGGAACATATGAATTTGACGATGTTGGGAACGTGGGAAATTGGCGATGTTGGGATGTTGGGAACATGGGAATTTGGCGATGTTGGGATGTTGGGAACGTGGGAATTTGGCGATGTTGGGATGTTGGAAACGTGGGAATTTGACGATGTTGGGATGTTGGGAACGTGGGAATTTGACGATGTTGGGATGTTGGGAACGTGGGGATTTGGCGATGTTGGGATGTTGGGAATTTGGCGATGTTGGAAGTTGGGAACGTGAGAATTTGACGATGTTGGGATGTTGGAATGTGAAAATGTGGTTGACACTCATTTCCATGTGTTCAGCCGATCCTTGTACACAAGCTTCTTTTCAGACTTTCATGCAAATGTAATGTTACCGTGTTTATAATATTTCTACTGTGAATAGATTAAAGTTTTAGAGGCTAACGCTGCAAAGTTAGTCAACGTGTCCTTCAGTGTTATAACAGCTTTGACAGTCCAAACCAGAGTGTAGCAACAATCAGGCTGATTGTTTAAAATTTTTTAACATAAACGCACACACACACACGTGTAAACAATGATGCTTCATTCCTTCTGTAGTCACTACTGAACACAACTAACCTATGAATATAGTGAGATGTACAAACAGGCAGAAAATGAACAGGAGTGTGTGTGTGTGTGTGTGTGTGCAAGCTAACTACTTCATAATTTTCTGCCCCTGAACACCCCCCTTTTGCCCCACCACCACAGTTTGACCTTTCACCCCTCACACACCCCGTACTCTCACTGTACATCCTCCCCGAACACGTCGTTCTGTTTGCGCTTCATGTTCTCAAAGTCAAAGTCGGTCCCCGTCATGCGCCTGTAGATGTCCTTAATGTCATTGCAGGTCGTTTCGAAGTGTGTGGTGGCGTCGTACGTTCGCGAGCAGAAGATCTGTAAAGGGAAGGAACGCAGTGACAAATATCAGCGTTAAACCCTGCACTGTGACGTGAGTGTCTCCTCCTGTCTCTGCTTTTAACACACATTTAAAATAAATAAGTGAGATGAGGGGGATTAATAATATCTGTCTATTTATTAAATTACACACATCAAAAAACTTTCATTTCTGTCTTTTCTCTTCTTCTTTTAATATAAGCAGAACATTACACTCAGCGAGGCTTCAGGTTTCCTTCAAACAGAACCCTTTCTGTATCTGTGACCCTCACCTGACTCTCAGCTCCATCGTCTGTTGGCTCATACAGATCACTGATGGCCACAAACCTAGAAAAAACCCAGCAAGACACAAATCCTCTCACCAGTAATAATAACAATAATAATAATAACAATAGTAGGCAGCACGGTGGCGCAGTGGTTAGCATGCCTGGGTTTGATTCCCGGGCTCGGGGCGTTTCTGTGTGGAGTTTGCATGTTCTCCCTGTGCTTGCTTGGATTTCTTCCAAATAACTCCAGTTTCCTCCCACAGTCCAAAAACATATATTTAGCACAGTAGGCTAACTGGCAGTTCCAAATTGCCCCTAGGTGTGAGCGTGAGTGTGGATGGTTGTGTGAGTGTTGGCCCTGCGATGGCCTGGCGATATTTCCAGGGTGTTCCCTGTCCTTGCCTAGTGTCGGCTACTCAGCGAATAATAAAATCAACCAATCAATCTAATAATAATTATAATAATAATAACGACAATAATAAGAAGAAGAAGACGAAAGGGTGTGTACCACTCACTTCTGGTCAATGGGCTCTAGCAGTTGCAGAGCGGGGTGGATCTCGGCCTCAGGGTCACTTGTCTCCACTGTGGTGCTGGCGATAGCAATGTACTTCCCCTGAGCAGCCACGTTATGAGCGAACGAGATCATACACACATAAATATCTGGGGAACAAAACAAACAAAAAACTAACAGTAAACTTGCAGTGAGATGAAAAAGCCTTTAGGGGGTTTAATAAAATATCAGTCGGTCATGTTTTGCGCCCCCTGCTGCCTGTGAGCTAAATTACTACTGCAATAAAACTTTGCGCATGCGCACACACACACACGCACACGCACACACACACACGCATGTATAAATGTAAAGTATGTGTATAAATGTGTGTAAATGTAGAGTATGTGTACATTTAGGATTAATAGAGGAGTACCGCGGACCTGAGTTGCGGTTCACTTGGCTCTGTGGGATGATGATCTGGCAGGAGTTGATGTCGCTGGTGTTCTTGATGGGATGGCTGAGGATACAGATGACGCGGATCACCTGACCTGTTTTACGCACTCGATCCTGAACGTAACTCGGGTCACAGATCAACTGCTTGCAGCGAGCAACCTGAGAGATCGAGGAACCCGACACTACTGTATGAGTCACTGCGACTGTACAGCACAACTCAGTCTGTTTCTCTCACTGCTCCTTTAATCGTTAACCAGAAAAATCCCTTAACATAAAGTTAATCAAAAAATTACTATTTAATCATTGATTTAAAAAAAAGATTTATTAAAAAAAGGTTAATTATTAATGGAAAAAAAATCACTCACCGCCCCTTTAATAAAATAAATAAAAAAATAGATAGATAAATAAATAATCGCTGACCTCTTCTTTAATAATTTATTAAAAAACCAAAATGATTTTTAAAAAAACACTGGCCCTCACCACTCCTTTAATAATTTATTTTAAAAAATGAAGAGGAAAAAAAAATTACCTCCCCTTTAACAGAACAATAAATTAATTAATTAAATCATAGACCACCCCTTTTAGTAAATTATAAATAATAATAATAACAATTATAATACTAAACTAGCCTTGCCTTAAATAATTATTGCATAATAAATAAATAAATAAAATCACTGACCGCTACTTTAATTTAAAAAAAAAATAAATTAGTGCCTGCTAAGATGAATTACTGCACCTTAATCATGAATACAAATATAACTGAAGCCACTTTTAATTACAACTTGTTTCTTTGCTGTGTGAAGATGGAGAGATGATTCTAAGCAAGAGAAAAACTTTCTCACAAACTCAACATGAGCGGGTGATCAGTATAACACTAACCCCCGTCAGTGATATTTATATTCAGCAGAAAGCTAGTGGAATTATCAGAGACCCCTCACACCCTGTACACTCCCCTACCCCCACCCCAATTTAATAAATGTCAATTAAAAGAGTGTACGGTACCTCCCCCTCAGACTTCACCCCCACCACACGCCCGTTCTCCATAACGATCCCATCCACAGGTTTATTCAGCATGTAGGTACCTCCATAAATCGCACTTAATCTAAACAAGAAGAAAAACACATGACTCTGTTCATACAACTCCATATATAATTAAGGAATGTAGAGAGAGAGAGAGAGAGAGAGAGAGAGAGAGAGAGAGAGAGAGAGAGAGAGAGAGAGAGTGTGTGTGTGTGTGTGT
>JBCNYG010000003.1:25952238-25962824 GCA_039654305.1 Porochilus rendahli | reverse complement strand
TGTGTGTGTGTGTGTGTGTGTGTGTGTGTGTGTGTGTGTGTGTGTGAGTGTGTGTGTGTGTGTGTGAGAAAGAGAGAGAGAGAGAGAGTGTGTGTGTGTTACTGATTTATAGTGTAAGCATATATAAAACTTATAATAAACAGAACTTTATTCTGATAGTATAGATTATATACTGTATATTCTTTAACAATCTGAAAGTCTGAAAATATAATTACATTTAATAAACATTGTCGAGCTGTAAATATTATGATTGTGTGTGTGTGGGGGGGGGGGTTGTGTGCAGTAAAGTTTGATTTTTATTACATTAAATTACAGTTCAGTTTATATTCAGCACTATGCTAAATAAAACTGATAATGATGTCACATGACCAAATTATAACATATATCACCCCACTATGATTCATGCACCCTTTATCTTTTCATGGGCTGGAGTTGACCCTGATAATCAATAAAAGTTCAAGCAAGAAAAAAGACCGAAAAAAGAAAGAAAGAAAGAAAGAAAGAAAGAAGCTAGTCAAGTGAAGCCTGTTGTAGTTACAGGTCAGGGCCAGAGGGGGCAGTAATGAGCATAAACCGTTAAATTAACCTGATAAAAAGCCTAAAAGAAAAAGTGCAGCGCAAGACGCGGAGTAGAAAGTGAGCCGGAGACGAAGAAGAAGAACATCGAGAAGCGCGTTTATTCAAATTATCTTTATTATTCGGGCTCGTACTCTGGTAAGTGCACTCTAAAATACACTCTAAAATACAGATACAGACACCTACACGAATAATAAAGTTAATTTGAATAAATTATCTTTCAAATTTATGTAAATTTAAATTTGTGTAAATTGTGATGTAAATGTACCCTATAATAATCCCTATGCAGATGTAAATGTACCCTATAAATGATTTAAATATCCCTATAATAATTCCTGTACGGGATGTAAAGGAATTATAATTTTTTATGCATTTATAGGGTAAATTTATATCTGCATAGGGATTATTATAGGGTAAATGTACATCCAATATAGGGGTCATTATAGGGTATATTTACATCATGTATAGATATTATTACAGGGTATATTTACATCCTGTATATGGATTATTATAGGGTATATTTACATCCTGTATATGGATTATTATAGGGTATATTTACATCATGTATAGATATTATTACAGGGTATATTTACATCATGTATAGATATTATTACAGGGTATATTTACATCATGCATATGGATTATTATAGGGTATATTTACATCATGTATATGGATTATTATAGGGTATATTTACATCATGTATATGGATTATTACAGGGTATATTTATTGTTTGCTGAGTGAAAGAGAGACTCCAGTAAGATTAGTGAAGACTGTATAACCAAAAGTGGACTCTTAGATATTTGATGGGGTATGTTGGTGTATGATGGAGTGCAACGGGGTAAACCAAATAGATATTAAAACAAAAAAAAACACTGCATGAGGTGTGTGAGAGAGAGTGAGTGAGAGCACACGTTTATGTGTATATGTGCTTGTGAAAAGTGCAGTTGTTTGAAAGCATATAATTCTGCATGTTGGTTAAGGGCGCGGCTGATGGGCTCATTGTGGTCTCAAAACTGTGGTTCGTTGGGTGAAGATCGGAAGCTAGGGGGTGCAGATGGTCCAGTGGAGCGAGTGGATGATGATTCTCTAGATGGGCTGGACAGACAAGAGGACATTGCCAGATTCCCGTATGTGGAGTTCACGGGCAGAGACAGCATCACCTGTCCCACCTGCCAAGGCACCGGACGTATTCCCGCAGGTGAGTCTCACTTTACTACTCTTTAACCCACTGCAGCATGGGCTCCAGAAAAAACCCTGAAAGTACACTTAAAGAAAAAAAAAAAAAAAAAGCCAACTCAATGAACTGAAACATGAACCAATCAGAGCGCAGCTTTGATGTGCAAGAACTTTTAAGATTAATTCATCATTTATTTATTGTTTAAGCCGCTTAATCCTGCTAGAGTTGCAGGGAGGCTGGAGCCTATCTCAGTTGACTCTGAGTGGAGGTGGGGTAGACATTGAACAAGCTTGTCTTAAAAGGCATTTGGAAATGTCAGCGGATGAGCCCACATGGGGAAGCGCACGTTTACACACAAGTTTCTGCACACAAGAAGACGGGGGTGTTAGGGTAACATTTTAAATGTACTTTAATCACAAAACGAACCTTTGCATCAACAGTGAAACAGGCCCATTGCCCACCTACATAATAAGCTGTTTTAAATGTAAAATGTTCAATGCCTTATTGCTCTGATGTGACCGATGCCGACCCGAACCCGAGCAACATCAGTGCCCAGCAGATGCACCTAATATCCCATACTCATGTCCAGATCAGAGAGGATGGAAAGGACGACATGCAAAATAGGACCTTCGATAGTCATATTTGGATGATAGTTGAATTGATGGGAGTTTTGCAGAAATGAAAAGATCACTACAGTTCTTGGTCCCATGGCAGGTACGGGGACAATAGAGGATGTTTGGAAGTTCAGTTCATTGTAAATATCAGTGTGTGTTCAGCTTGGAAAAGCCACACATCACAATTATCACAAAGTTGAGAGAAAGTCTAATGACGTCCACTAACCATATCCTAACCCTGGTGAGTGGTGTAAGTGACAAACATACCACACCAGAGTCCAGCACACACCGCCAAAGACCTGTCAATCTCACTGGTGACATCACGCATGTAAAAACTGGTTCTAATTGATTTTTTTTTTTTTCCTTATGATTTTTATAGATCAGCTGAATGAGCTGGTGGCATTGATTCCCTACAGCGACCAGAGACTGCAGCCTCAAAGGACGTGAGACACACACACACAAACACACACACACGCACAGAGATATGGAAATGTTGTATTAATCAAATTAAGGATGCCAGTCGTCTTATGGATTTAAAACAGATATTTTGTGAAGAATATTTTGGGATGTTTTGGGCGATTGTCGATCTCACAGTTAGTGTGACGTGCTCTCGCTGGGTCTGTGAGACAATTCTAACACTTTAGCTTCTGCGCTAGGGCTTCATGGTGGGGGTTGCCATGTGGATTTTGAGGAAAATGTTTTCTGTATTGGTTTTTTTAATGAAAGAACTGTGTTTATGCTCCTCAAACACACACTTATCAGTCGGAACATGAGAAAGAGAGAATTTTTCAGTACTCACTTAATATTTCCAGACAATAATATTTTCATGGAATGCATTTATCCTTGGTCACAGCATGTACTCTCCATAAGGATCTCATGTTAACGTTGACATTAGGGCAGTGTTTCTCTTATTATTAATGCCATGAGGGTGCGTGCGCGTGTGCATGCACGTGCGTGTGTTTACACTGCTTTACATAATTATGGTCAGTAGATTTTAAACCACAGTACAGTGTTCAGTGATAAAGTCATAGATCATACATGAGCTTACTGTACAGGGTCCTATTAAAGTGGAGTGTGTGTGTGTGTGTGTGTGTGTGTTTGTGTACAGGAAGCAGTATGTGGGACTGTCTGTGATTGTGTGTCTGTTCGTCTGCTCCCTCGTCACCTTCTTCATGTTCCCTCGGCCCGTGCTGGTGGAAGATGGAGGGATTCGCTCTGTTATTATCTATTTCGACCACGATACGAGCCGTGTGCTCATCAAAATGACTGTGAGTATATATGTGCACACACACACACACACACACACACACACACACACACACACAGCAGATTATATTCAATGCATAGTTTAACTGGAAGCCAATGCAGCGTGGCTAAGATAGGAGTGATATGTTCATATCTTCTGGTTCTAGTAAAGAATCTTGCTGCTGAATTTTGCTGAATAATTCTTGATATTGCATTGTTGCCATCAGATAATTGGCACGCCTGCAAATGCCAGTGTCCCGTTTCATAGATGTTCTGTAAAATAGATTGGCTACGCCATGCAGGAGGTTGCCAAATTACAGAGGCCCTAAAGCTTCATTTGATTTTGTCATTGTAAACATGGAGCTACAGCTAGAGCACTATACCAGCATAAGTATTTAGTACATTTTTAAAGTTCGCAGCTCAGGGCTGCACTGCTTCTGACTCAGCGTAGCCTTCTGCCGCAGACCACAATCTGTTTTATGATATCTGTTTCTCCTCTGCTTGTCATCCCAGGCAAAATGACTGCCCGCTTTCAAAACTTCTGATCATCAAGTTGATAAAAGTTGCGTTAATGGTTAAAAAAAGGAACTAATTCATGAAAGTAAGAAATAAGCTTTTCGAATGTTTGAATTGCATATTTTCTTGCTATTGGTGTCTAGAATGAATCAGAAATGGCACAAGATGTATAGCATGCTTACTTCATAGAGCTCGCTGATGCTAACTAGCTAGCTAGCAAGAAAATCCAGTGGATAACACCCCTTCGTTTGAATAATTCTCCATATCACACTTCACCTTTTTAAACTTCAACAATTGCTTATTAACCCTCGATTACCAACCAGTTGATGCAGTCTGTTTGTGTAGTATACTGTTTACTAATTTATCTCATTGACTCTCAGAGGGTCTGTGTGTGTGCGTGCGTGTGTGTGTGTGTAAATGTGTGTGCGCTCTCAGAGTGCCCTGAACTTTAACAATGGGAACTTTTTCACCGTGTTGGTGGACAGCGTGAGCAGTCAGGTTCTCTACATGAAGACGGTCATCGGCACTCAGCAGCTCGACAACATCATCAGCATCCAACCCCTGAGCCAGCGACAGGTGCGGGGTTCAAAAGTAAAAGGCAGCAATGGGGAGGAGTCAGTCAGAGACCCGTTTAGAGGTGGGGTCAGTTCCAGATACGGGGTGGAGCGAGCTAATTCAGAGACATGTATAAATCACCTCTAGTGATTATATTTTGGAGAGTGACTGTCTGTGTGTGTGTCTGTGTGCGTGTCTGTGTGTGTGTGCGTGCAGATGAACTTCACTGTGAGTGTGGAGATTAGTGGTTTGCTGTCCTATGTGTAGTGAGTAATTTTTACATTTCTAGTGAATTCGCATATAATACCTGATTCATACTTATAACACTGAGGTCATACCTATGTTATTAACCTTGTGTGTGTGTGTGTGTGTGTGTGTGTATGCACTCTTTTCACAGTGCTTTCTGTACCATGGCGAGCATCAAGGTTCACAACATTGTAGTGTTTACTCAGTGAGTCTGTGATTTTACTTTTCACACGATTCATAGCAACATTACGGAGCTAATTCCGATTGTTAGGCTAAATCATACTAATCACACACCAGTCAGACCTGAACAACCGACCGATCAATTCTAATCACACAACAATCTGCACACTGAAAACACAAAAGATGCCCACAATAATGGAATGGTAGTCACATGATTGCCACACGCTCGTCGCACTCTCTTCACACACTACTAACTTTTTGAGTTCCCTGGGTGAATGTGTGTATTTATTTATTCTGCTACAGAACGTCTGTAAAAACGTCCTACGTGGTTCGCAGTGCACAGAATACCCTGGAGGCGTACCGCTACATTGACTGTGGCGCCAACTCCACCCTGCACCACCCACCTGATCTTCAGGGCTTTGCGCTGCCCTATTCAGGCCAGAAGATGGCACACAGACACAAGCCCCACCCATTAAACACAAAGTAGTATTGTTTGCGTACTGCCATCTTTAAGCCAGTGGCAATGCAGGTGGTTCTCACAGTGTCTCATGAACTGAATGTGATTAACCTCAGAGGGTTGCTGACGTGATTTCCAGAATAAATTAGCTTTGATAAAGCGCTGAATGCTAGCATGTGGTGTTACTGCTGTGAATATCCCGGGTTACTTACTTTAGAGCTGAACGTGTATTTGTGACATGCTAAATGCTAACATGGATAATTAAACAAATGAAAATGTATGTTAAGTGTAAAAATGTAGCATTAACATGTGTTTTGTTACTTGAAGCAGAAACAGATTTTGAAAAATAAATAAATACATTTTGTACCTACAAGTGGTAGCATTTCTCATGTTTGCAGAATGTTGAATTTAAAATTTTGTAATTCTTTAAATCATTAAGAATGTGTGTGTGTGTGTGTGTGTGTGTGTGTATAAATAAATATACTTAATTATTGCTCATATGGCTGTTTTTTGTCCACAGCGTCATTCGTTATGTTTTTCACACACAGCTAAGCTCTGATGCTAATATCTGACATTTACAAATGGATACAGCTCCATGGTTCAAGACTATTATATCTGTTGGAGACTAGTCTGGGCAGTGGTCAGCAAGGTTGTCTGGGAGGGAATACCGTACAGGACTGGCTTACTCTAAAACAGACCTGATGACACTACAATATTTTACAACCAGATCGTCAGTCCCTACGCCACATGTTTTTTCAGATTGTGTAGTATTTACAGATGTTTGTGTGTGTTTTTTTTAACAGTGGAGTCACCATGGAGATTCCAAGTAAGATCATACGAAATAGGTCCACCATTTATATTTTGAAGTTCTATCTAGTTTCACCCAACTATGGATGGGTTTCCCTTTGGAGTCTGGTTCCTCTCTAGGTTTCTTCCTCGAGTCGTCTGACAGAGTTTTTCCTTGCAACTGTCACTGCAGACTTGTTTATTAGGGATGTTTAGGGTTTATAAAGAAATGTTTAGAATCATACGTTGAAATTCTTTACCAAATTTGTTTTACTATTTAAAGCTGCTTTGTGACAAAGTTAATTATAAAAAGTGCTATACAGATAAAACGGAATTTAATTAAATTGACACCATAAGGCTTGTGGGAAGTTAACCTTTAAATCAAGTGACATCAAGCCATAACGGTCTTGACGTAGTCAGCTAGTACTGAAGGAAAATGATAATTTCTTGGCAACTTTTTTAGTGTTTTCCTTTTCATGTCAAAGATTTTCTTCCAAAAATGTAAACTTTTACCCAATAAAGCCCAAATATATATTTATTTAAAAATGTTTTTCTAAATTTACTTCTGCACATTAAACCAGGCTTTAATGTGAAAGAGGCTGTAACTTCTATTGTATTTATAAATGACCCTAATAATGATTTCAGGTTGTTTTTTCACTTGTTTTAAACTGAGGTGTAAGCACCTTTTTTTTGTAAACTGAAGAATCAAATCTTGAAATTTTTAATGAACTTTTATTGACAACTTTCAAGATTTTGTCATCAAATATTCAGTCCAAGCAGTTACCTTAAATCTTAAGATGCCGAAAGCTACAATGGGGTACATAAGACAAGGAATGCCTAAAAAATGGCCTTAGAACTTAAAAAAATTCATTTTTTCGCATTTTGGACCATTGTAGCTCAAAAAGGACTGGATGCATGGAGTTTACTTTTTCCTTGATATAAAGAAACTCCATTTATTAGAAACATATTGAATTTCAGATATGTATCTGGTTCCCTTCATCATTGAATGTTTTTATAAAAAACACTGTATACATTATTTACAATTAGCAATTAAGGTAATCTATAACATGAAAAACAGCTCCTTAAGATCACCAAATTATAATGATTAATAACAGAACTTTATGATTGTTTCAATATTTAAATGAATGTTAAGTTACTATTGTGTGTGTGTGTGTGTGTGTCTGGGTGTTTGGTAAGTGATTTGACTCAACACATCAATCAGCAAATAATGATTTTATGCAGTCCTGCCCCCTGGCTTTAATGAGATAATTTTACATTCATAATTAAATACATAAAAAAACTTTATTTATTATATCTGTACAATCAGTTCTCTGATTTAAAGAATTTAAAGAATTAAATCTTTAAAGAATTAACTCTGCTGTCAAGAGCAATTCTGATCAAATCACTATAAACAGGATGAAATATTTCATTTTACATACATTTATTTATGAAAATTCTCTAAATGTTTACATTCTTCCAAATTCATGGCTGTGGAAGTCTTTAGTCTCTGCAGTGCCTAATCTAGAGTTTTTATAAACCATGTTAAAGTGCAGTGTGACTATGAGCGTCCGTGCTGAGGATGATGAATTTATCTAATTTCAGTGTTTATGTAAAGCTACATTAATAAACACGTCGATGAGGCCGTTAATCACTCACATTCAAAAATTATCACAAACTGAAAACTGATTAATCTTACTTATTTTAGAACAAAGTAAACTTAAAAAAGTGCTCACAATAATACAGAGCTCAATATACAACCCCTAAAAGGTTGGGGTGCTGTGTGAAATGTAAATAAAAACATAATGCAATAATTTGCAAATCTCATAAACCCACATGTTACTCATAACAAAACATTGCAAATATCTCAAATGTTGAAAGTGAGACTTTTTATTATTTCATGAAAAATGTGACCTGCTCGCTCCAGCATAATACGGATTAAGCGGCAAGGTAGTGTTTTGAATAAGAGCCAAAGAAAATGGCGTTGCTGGACGAAATGGCAAAATCGCCAAGAATACACCCTTCAAGCATAATCTCCATAAACAATCTATCCAAGCTAAAATGCTGGTTTAAGAAAGGGCTCCGTGTCTAAGATGAAAAACAATAGAAAAATCCACCTATTTTGCTGATTTTCAACCCACTTTTGCGGTTGCTCAGGGTATTTCCTTAGTATCCAGATTCATTACCAGAATCTTCTCCCTACTTACAGAGTCCCAGAAGGATTCCCCCAATCATATAACACTTAACCAATGAGAAACAGACATGACTCGGTGTGAATACAACTCATCTGTTGTTAGGAAGACAGTGGTACAATTGCACTTATTGGTCGAGAGCCGGATTCATTTAGTATATGGATGTTAGGTAGTTTCCGGTGCGGACATTGAGAAACTGGTTCATTCATTTATTTTCTGAACCGCTTTTTCCTAATTAGGGTCGCGGGGAGGCTAGCGCCTATCTCAGCCGACTCTGGGCGAGGGCGGGGTACACCTGGGACAGCTCACCAGGCCATCACAGGGCAAAAACACGCTGATGGCTTCAGAAACTGTTTATTAATAGAAATTCTATATGTATAGGAACTGTAATTGTTATTTTCTCAAAAGTAGTATTTCCTGATTAGTGACATACAAAGTGATGTATCTCAGTCAGTTCCATGCTGTAATCATGTATTATACCTCATTTTAAAGCATATTCTCTGTTCAAATTTATCACTATCTCAGCAAGTCAAATTTCCTACTTCACAAGGTCACAAGTATTAACTTAATTTGAATTTGATGACAGTATTCCATATTAAAGTTGGGACGGGGCAGCAAAAGGCTGGAAATGTAAGTTGTACTAAAGAAACAGCTGGGGGAACATCTTGTAACTAATTTAGTTAATCGATAATTGAGCAGCAACATGATTGGCTGTAAAAAAAAAAAAGGAAGAAACGGAAAATACTGTCTACAAATTGTTGAATAATTTAAAAATAATGTGCCTCATTGTAAAAATTGCTTTAAATCTCATCATCTACAGGATGGAAAAGCATTGAAAAGATTGCGTGGAAGTTCTACTGTGAATGAAATATAAGTTTGAGATGAGTTTGAGTTTGAAGGTCGTTGCATTATGTTTTATTCACATTGGAATTGGGGTTGTTAAATAAAGCTAGCGGAAAGTGCTGCTGCTTCACCAAAAAAATAAATAAATAAACAAAATAGAAAACAAACAAACAAAAAAAAATCACAATTCACTGATGATGTCATACCACGAAGTGCTAGCATGTGCATTGATTCTCCTGCCTGCCTATGCTACTCTTGCTGCTGCTGTTCTTTGGGGAAAGGTTTGGTAATGCCGACGCTGCTTCCTCTACCAGCATGTCCTCCAGTTTGGCACCTGTTGTCTCGGCCATGATTCCACCCACTTTTGTGGGTGTGTCCTGGTCACGCAGCATCGGATCCTGTGTGACTGGATGGGCTGAATGTTCCGGAGAGCAGAGGGGTGAGGGGACGTGTCCATGAGCTCGGGCTTGCATCTCCAACTCCTGCGTTAGCAAAGAAAACAGACAACATGCTAATGAGTACTTTTTATTTAATATAACACTGAGCCTTGCTTGCCTTGATGACGATGATTTGGACCTTTATCCTCAGCATCAGGTGTCGGTTAGCAATCTCCAGGTTCTTTTGCCGGGTCTCCAGCTCTTTGACATGTTGCTGGTCCCTCTGCAGCCTCCTGATGTAGTCCACTGACGCCTTCAGAATAGTGCCTTTGTTCCAGCGCATGTCCCTGAACACACACACAAACACACACACAGAGCCAATGGCAGCAGTTCTGATGTTGCAATGCAGTCACAGTGGTGTGATGATGGACGTACGGGTCGTTGGATTTGGGGATGAGAGTTCCCAGCTCTTTAATGCGGTCATTGATGTTGAAGCGCCGTCTCCGTTCAACTGCAAGTACAAGAAGAACACTGAGAGATCAGATCCTAATCTACCGACTCCCATCCACTGTTTTATAAGATATGGGTTTGAGGAACTCACTCAGGTTGTGGTTGTCTTTTTTCTGTCTTTCCTTTGCAAGAGCACGAGCATCGGTCTCTAAGAGAGGACGCAAAACAAACAAACTTCTCATTAAAACTGTCGTTTAATTCAGATAAAACAGTCTCTACTTATCAGGTGAGCTCTGTTTCTTTGTGTGTGTGTGTGTGTGTGTGTGTGTGTGTGTGTGTGTGTGTGTGTGTGTGTGTGTGTGTGTGTGTGTGT
>JBCNYG010000003.1:25927803-25942123 GCA_039654305.1 Porochilus rendahli | reverse complement strand
ATCTATCTATCTATCTATCTATCTATCTATCTATCTATCTATCTATCTATCTATCTATCTATCTATCTATCTATTAACTAATTAAAATGTGTGTAAATGTAAACTTAGCATCAATGAAAACTTAACCCTTACAGTAGCACACTGGTGGTAGATTCGGGTTGAGTATTTGTATTTAATACTGACACCTGAGTAAAAAGGAGCAAAACAAGAGAAATCCGGGTGGTTGTTTTGCCACTGACCGACTGTCACACCTGACTGCACTTGAATTGCAAGGTGAGCAATGTTTTTGAAATCCTTGAGTTTACTGCCAATCCTGTGAGTTTTTTGTTCTCTATATAAAGCCAGGCTGGAAATGTTTTTTTTAATGGTCCTGGATGCCATTATGCCCCGCCTATCGGAGAACGACAGACCTCCAGCACTGGGTGGGTTGGAGGGTGGGGTGTTGACGACAGGTGGCCCATAGAATGGGTTCTCGCCCACTGAGCACCTCTGGGACCTCCTGGGACGACGTGTCTCTCGACATGTGCCCCCTCCCAGGAATCGCCAGGAACTGGTGGATGCGTTGCACCAGGAATGGGTTGACATACCCCAGGACAATATCAGACGTCTTATTCAGTCAATGCGTGGACGTTGTTTGGCTTGTATTGCTGCTAATAGCAGTGACACAGGATATTGAAATGCCAGGAATATGGAATTTGGACATGTCATTGTTAAATGTCAATAAAATGAGGACATTTTGGATTTCTTGTTGAATTTCCACAAAACTCATCAGAGGAATATCCATAATAACCAAATATAAAACTTTACGTACCTCCTTAAAATATATCCTACCATGCAGAAAAAATGACCAGCGTTATGTTTTCATTGATGCTGAGTGTATTATTTTTATTATGTCTTATAATTTATGTGGAATTCCATCAGAATCAATAATAAACATTCAAATTGTTCTCACTTGTCCGAACATCCAGGTCCACAGTCTCGGTCCCCTGGTCCCCGACGCCAATTACGTACTTTCCAGCATCCTGTTGCTTCAAGTTCGTGATCAACACTCGCAACAAACCTTCTGAATTTCTAAACAACATGAATCTGTCTGTATAGACATTGCTTTGTGAATTCCCATTTATTATACGATCACAGTGTCCTTCCTTCATCTTGCAAATATGTTTAGGATTGTCTAAATCCCATATCAGCTTCGAGAGTATAAGGACACGCCCACCTGCGTATCCAATCACTTGAGACTGACCCATTGGACCTGTCAATTAAAATTAATGTTTGGTTTGTTACTATCGTTAAATCTAAGGAAGGAAACCTGGAATAAAGTGAGTAAAGAGGAATATCTGACCCGAGATCAGGCAGAGGGTGAAGATGAGAATGATCGCCATCGTGGACTTCACATCGGCTTCGCATCGGTTGCTCCGATTCTGTTCCGAGTCGTTCTAGGCGCACTGAGGAATATTTAAGTGTGGTCCAATCCATTTTTGTATTTCTTTATAAAATCAGGTGAAGTAATTTCCTGTGCAGACAGGATGTGTTGCGTTTTAGTAATGTAAATACACACGAAATCCCTTCCGCTTTCTCAACACTGTTTGCATAAGAGATATGATGTAACCAGTGATGGATGTTACGTTCATGAGAGCTTTTCATAAGAATTTACAAAGAAAACAGTCTCTATGTTCTTCATCAATTTTTTTCATGTTTACTAAAATGAGGATATGTCTCATATGAATACAAAACTTTCCACAATGTTTCATTTTACTACTTAGAAACTGCCGCTTTGTTGGCGCCGGACACCTTTGTAACGATCAAGCACTTAATTTATTTCTCTGATTAACAGAAATCCTGTAAAGAGTGCATATAGTAATAGTGCTAAAAATAGAATAAAGGTTTTTCAGCTTTCATTAAACTCATTCACGCATGGTCTACGCTGCTTAAACCTAATTCAGGTCACCCGAAGGCGCCCATCTCAGCCGTCTCTGGATGAAGGCGGGGTCCACAGTGACCAACTTGCCAGTCCATTGCAGGGCAACACACACACAATCGTTCACACTCACAATCACACCAAGCGGTGATTTGGAACAGCCAATTAGCCTAACGTGCATGTTTTTGGACTGTAGGAGGAAACCAGAGTACCCAGAGGAAACCCACACAAACAGAAACACCCCGAGCGCGGGAATTCAAACCCAGGACTACTTGCTGAAAGGCGGGCGTGCTAACCACTCCACCACCGTGCCGCCCTAATAGAAACTCGGTACTATTCATTTTTAATATCCTTGGCTTGTGATTGAAGGGATGCATGCGTGTGTTTGATGCCCTGTGGTGGATTGGCATCAAATATAGAGTTCATTCCTGCCTTGTGCCCACTGTTTCCAGGATATAAGCTACAAAAAGTATTTTTCATTCCTTTATTCATTCGTTCCTCAAACCAATTCATTCTATTAGGGTCGCTAGGAGGCTGGAGTCTGTGAGCCGACTCTGGAATAATAAATTCCAGTAGAGCAATAGGTTTAAGACTTTTACATTTATGACATTTAGCAGATGCCAGAGTGACTTATCTTTTTTTAATTATTTGTAAATTTGTTTTTATACACCTGAGCTATTTCCCTCAGGGATTAATAAAGTCATCTATCTATCTTTGGAACAGTAACCCAGAGCCCTAACCATTGAGCCTTAACCACTGAGCCACCACTGCCTGCATACATGAGTGACTGATGGGTTGTTGTGTAACCGCAAGCACATTTTTTTTTTTCAATTTTTAGGTGTAAATCAGTCATTATGAGGTGGCACGGTGGTGTGGTTAGCGTGTTCGTCCAACAGCAATAAGGTTCTGGTTCTCCAGGAGCATTTCCTGTGCAGAGATTTTACGTTCTACCTGCACTTGAGTGGGTTTCCTCTGGGTACTCCGGTTTCCTCGCAAGTCCAAAAACATGCACAGTAGGCTAATTGGCAGTTCTAAATTGCCCCTAGATGTAAAAGTGAATGTGAATGGTTGTATGTGTGTTGGTCCCGCAGTTGCCTGCCGAGCTGTTCAGGGTGTACCCTGCCTTCGGCCAAAGTCGGCTGAGATGGGCTCCAGCCTCCCAGCGGCCCAAATTAGGATTAAGCATCTTAGAAAATGAATGAAATATTGAATAAATGAATGAACTAAATAAATTATAGTGGGATGTCCAATATAATAGGCAGACCACTTAAATGAAAATGAAAATGAATGGATGAAGGAAGTCGTTGTGATTCACACTCCAGACCAGTTGATGGCGGTAATGCGCCGCATAGCTGTTTGCCAACCGACATTAAACAACGAGGAAGAAGAAGAAGGTGGAGGAGGAAGTGCTTTGTTTTTGTTATTCCCGAGGCACAGAGAAATACCAGTGGAGTGAAAACGAATTAATTCGCTTTAGTGACATGCGTATTACAGAAGTAGGATTTAAACTGGGTGTTTATGAGTAACTGATACTATAATGTCGGCGATTAAACCTTGTAAAGTGTGCAACGTCACCCGGCAGAAGTATTTCGGAGTGGTGGTGGTTTCACTGAAAGAGCTCAGAGTTAAAGGTAAATGAACAGCTTTGTCCTGTTTGTGTTTCTTTATGTTTAAGTAGATAAACCGTTGAGGTTAGAAAGAAATATGCATTGTTTACTCTCTCACTCAGAGAGCCTATCTCAGCCGACACTGGGCGAAGGCGGGGTACACCCTGAACAGCTCAGGGCAGCACACAAGCACCATTCAGACTCACACCTAGGGTCAACAGCCAGTTAGCCTAATGTGCATGTTTCTGGACTATAGGAGGAAACCGGAGTACCCGGAGGAAACCCACACAAGCCTGTGGGGATCACGCAAACTCTAAAGTGTGGGACTCGAAACCAGGACCTTATTGGCATGAAAGCGCGCCAGTCTTCACGTGTTTTCCGGCAGCAGTTGCAGCCACATCTCAAAATTTCTTCAGGAGTTTTTGTAGTTCCAGTTGACTGCCTTGCTTGTGCCTTTTTAAAGCTGAGAGTCTCATACAAGACGTGAATCTTGAATCTTTGTGCTGCCGTTGATAATAACACGGACGACAAGAGATTTAAGAGAGCTTCTTTACAGTTTGTCAGAAACGTAGTTTTTAAACCCATTAAATATACAAACAGCTAACAATTGGGCCTTTACATACCATCCATCGTTTCATTCATCTTCTGAAACGCTTAATCCTAATTTGGGACACGGGGAGGCTGGCACCCATCTCAGCCAATTTCAGGCGGGGGCAGAGGACACCCTGGACAGCTTGCCAGGCCATCGCAGCCTTTACATATTTCTTAAGACAGTTTAAAAAAGTCTCATGTTAATTGTCAGTAAAGATCATTTATATTATGATAAGAAAAAATTAATATTTGGAAATATTAATTTGCAAAAAATCATTCAAGTTCCACCATTTAACATCAAAAATTTGAAAAAGACCCCACTTTTCCAGATGAATGCACTTAAAGTAGGATTTTTTCTTGTTTTTCAGTCTCTTTACAGACACTGCATTAATTATTAGCTCTTCAGCAGGTGTAGGATCTGATTTCTGGGAGGGGGTGACCTTAAATAGAAGGATTGATGAGCCTTTCACCGTTCACACCATCACCACTTCGTTTATTGGGCTGCACCAGGGACAGAACCATGCAATCCAGCACAGTTCTGATTAGACTAATCTCTGTCTCACTCTCTCTCTCTGTCTTGCTCTCTCTCTGTCTGTCATTGTGGTTCAAGCTGCCAGCCTAATTTGGCACACATGCTAGCTAATCAGGTTACACATGATACGTCTAAACATGCTGTACGTGATGTCCACAAGAGGCTTATTGTTTCTAACAAACACGTCTTTTGTTTTTTCTTCTATTTTTAAAAGAAATTCTGCTCCTGTATGTAATAAAAACCCATTTCCTGTTCGTCCTGTAGGTAGTGAAGCACTGGGCTACAGTGCCGACACATCAGTGTCCGTGGTGCTTGACGATGACGGAACCTTCGTGGAAGATGATACCTACTTCTTATGTCTGCCCCCGAACACCAAGTTCATGCTGTTGCGAGATAAAGAAACGTGGAAGTCTGCAAAGCGATGTATGAATGTCGCTGGTTGAAGAGTGAAGAGCTTTATTGTTTACTTTTCTTCTCTACCAGTCTTCATATCGTAACCTCGTCGGGATCTTTGTTTTCTTTAGATGACGGAGGTACAGCATGGATGACGATGCAGTCGTTGGACGAGGGCTCAGACGCTGTAGACAGTGGCGTGGAACCCTGGTGCCGTTTAGCTGAGCAGCTGAGGCAGGACCTGGCCAGCATCATTCTCATGTCTGAGGCAGATCTAGAGGTGTGTTTTATTACTCATTATAGGAAGACTATCAATTTTTCTTATATCTCAGCGTTGCTCTCCAATGCCTTCGTGCTGGTGGTAGGGATGGCTGGATGCAATATGTTTTTCGGGAGGTACGTCCAGCCCATTCTGTCAAAAGCAATACTTTAAAAAGCGTTTTCAGTATTCACTTTTTTCCCATCAAACTTGACGACTGCACGAATGCCCACTGTGAGACAATGATCAGCTGAGTAGATTTTATAGGTCACAGTTCAGAGGTCAAAGTCACTGCGGCCTCATGTGGACCATTCTTGTAAATGCATGAACGCGTTGAGGGATTTTTTAAATTTTTCATTCTGACTGAAGGGCAAAGAGTTAAATTTGAGGGGGTCTAAAGGGTAGGTTAAAGGTCAAACTCACGTTCCTTAGTTGCTTGTAAATGCAGGTCCCAGGCTGCAGAGTGCATGAGGATTGGTTGAATTTCTGTGCACTGATGCGGTCATAGCATTGTTTATTCCCCTAATGTACAGAGCAGCAGGCGTTATTGTGAAATAAACCCTGACAGAGGGATCGGAGGGACACTGATGTGCCCCAGGGGCATTTCATTGATAATGACCGCCTTGCTGTAGGTTGTCCTGTTTTATTTCATATTTTTTTTGCAATATATTGGTGTAAAAAAGGGTTGTTGTTGTTGTTGTTGTTTTTTTGGCATCTCAGAAGCAGAGGGCTGTTATAAAGAAATAACAAACCCCTTAATGCCAAAATTGACCAATCAGAACAGAGAATACTGTAAGTGCTGTTTATGAGCACTGCATTTTTTATTTATTTTTTTTGCTGTACTGTGTTAATCCCGCAAGTTACATTACTGTCTTTGCATTTAACCCACCCAAAGTGAGCGCACACACGAGACCCACACACTCGGAGCAGTGGGCTGCCACACATTGGGTCGCCCAGAGAACAGTTAGGGGTTAGGTGCCTTTCTCGAGGGCACTTCAGCCGTGAAGGTGGAATAAAGGAGTGTGCAAACTCACTCCTCCGCCGCCACACATTTATCCTGCTGGCTCGGGAATCGAACCAGCGACCTTTCAGTCTCCAAGCCACTTCCCTGACCATTAGGCCACGGCTGCCTCCAATAATTGAATTAATGAATGTGTATGTGTGTGTGTGTTCAATACAGCGTCTAGTGGCTGTTCCTTGTGCAGATCTGGCCTCAGCACTCGCCTTCCCGGAGCAGAAAACTCAGCATTTACAAGACACCTTGCAGAGAGTGCTGGACCGCAGAGAAGAGGAGCGACAGTCCAAACAGCTTCTGCAGCTTTATCTTAAAGTTGTTGAGAAAGAGGGCAGCCAGAATTTACAGCAAAGTAGGAATCTAAATTAGCAAACGTATTATGAATGTAAATAAAATGTAGAATTTGAAGTTGTATAGAAATCCTCCAACAGGTGGTGCTGTTGTGCTGTGAAAGATACCACTGTTCTTAAAGTGAGTGTTCTGCCATTCCGGGACTAACCAGCAGGGGGTGCTGGTGGTAATATGGAAAGCTGTTCTATTACGCTGTATGGTATTGGATCAGTGTTTTATTTAGTCTGGACTGGATGCAGGTGTTTTTAGAGATTGTGTCTGTTGCAGGCGAGAAGGTGCGGGATGAGACGGATGGCACTGAGGTGAACCCGGCTGTAGGGTTCGGTAGGACTCTGCTGGTTTTAAAGGACAAAACAAGTCCAGAAACAAGGCTCTCCAATGAGGAGCTGCAGGTACGGAACTCGAGTCTCTTCGTGGGTTTTTTTACACTGTGAAAAGTTAAATATGTTCATCTTGAACTGATCGCAAGATGAGCGCCAGGAAGTCTGGTTCCAGCCCCCCCATGTTCAAACAACATTTTATAGTCGATTTTTGTTAGATATTCGAGATATTAGAGGGACTGGCTGTGAGTAAAAGCTAGTGGAGTCGGCCAGTGAAGATGCTTTTATCCAGAGCCACCTATTGTTATTGTTTTATCCTTTATAAAGCTGAGCAGTTGAAGGTTAAGAGCCTTCCTTAAGGATCCAATAGTGTTAGCTTGATGTTACTGGGGCTTGAACCACCAACCATCTGATTAGTAATCCAGAGCCTTAACCAGTGTGCCACCACTGACCCTAACAGAGTTGCAAGTCTCTTAATGGTGGTGCCTCAGTGATGTAAATATAGGCTACACCTCTTCCTGTCCTGGGCGGCACGGTGGTGTAGTGGTTAGTGGGTCCACCTCACAGCAAGAAAACCCTGGGTTCGAGTCCCGGGCTCGATTGTTTCTGGGTGGTTTGCATGTTCTTCCTGTGCTTGCGTGGGTTTCCTCTGGTTACCCCGATTTCCTAACACAATCCAAAAGTATCCACATTAAGCTATCTGGCTGTTGCATGTAGGTGTGAATGTGTGCGTGTGTGTGCGTGCGTGCGTGTGCGTGCGTGCGCGTGTGTGTTGCTCTGCAAAGGTTTGGCGAGCCGTTTAGGGTGACCCCTGCCTTCACCCAGTGTTGGATGAGACAGCCTCCTCGTGAAATCACTTTGGATGCCTTCTGCATAATTGGGAATAACCCACAATCATACTGCAGTTACAATTACACGCCACATGGGGGCACTGGCCCTCTTCGTCATTCTGCATTCTGTAATATCAACACAGTGTTCCTGTTTACACTATTTTCCAATTATTACGTACTTTAATTCACACAGCTGATTTTATTCCAAATTATGTTAAAGCATGGAAATAAAGATTGATTGATTGTTTAGCACAAAATTAATCAATAGATAAACAAACAAATAAATAAATAATCCTGCTGCACATGGCACGCCGAGAAACAGTGAGTGAATGTGGGGTTACTGTTTTGTACCCGCGTGTGTGTAGATGGTGCTGAAGCAGGGAGTGAAGACGATGATGGACGAGCTGGACTGGGACAGGGACAGGACCGCGCTGTTGCTTCAGGCCTGTGAGGTGGAGCTGAGTAGACGTCTGCAGCAGGTTCAGGCCATGCAGTCCCTCAGCGCTCACTCGCAGCGCAACAGTTCCTCGTCCATGACGCAGCCACACGATGATAAGACCACAAGCAAACGCAGAAAATAGCCCATGAGGTGTTTAGTCCCGGTGAAGACACACTCGTAATCATTCAGGAGAATATTTAGGTACCTCAGAAATGTTTGGACAAAAGTCCTGGCTGATGGTTTATCTTCTTTAACGTCGTATGCTTTAAGAATCCTCGCATCATCTGGTGTCGAGCATATTATGTGTTTTTGAAACATGTTTTTTTATAAGTATTACACATGACAGCCATTCAGTGTTCCTTTCACTTAAGGTCCATTGAACATTTCATTTAATAACAAAGGAAAGTTTATATACAAACCGACTTTTTATATATATATATAAAATCTGCTTTTTTTGTGATATTGACTATTTTATAGAATGGTTCATAATCACACACTAAATGTAAATCACACACGACTCGACCACCCAGACTGTTGAAATGTTTTTTTAAATGAATAAATCATTGTTTTATTTTCCATGTGTGATGTGTATCCTTTAATAACGCTATAGATTGCAGAATGAGTTCAATCAGCTGAAGAAGTTACAGAAGTTCTCTTATAGTCCTAACCTCAGAGGCACAGGAACACTCAAAACTTCAAAGTAAACATGACCGAATTAGGCACTGATTTGGCTGAACCTCATTAGTTACAGCTCAACTAAACGATCCTTTAGTGTGACAATATAGCGCGTCACAGCGGTGCCTCGTTAGTGCATTTAGTGTGTGTTTATTTACAGTCTGGAACTATGAGGGACTGAATGCACAGCACTCCACGTCATATTTTGAATAAATCATATGTGCGTTCCTGACCCTTCATTTGTAATATTGCGTAACTGCCCCCTAAATGATAAGCTTCTCGGATTTATACGTAATATCGGTTATTAAATCCGACCTGATTGGTAAAGGAACAGCCGGTTCAGTTTGGCACGATGTACCGTGTCATTGCTAATAATGCTTTACTGCTAATCATAAGGTTCGAAACTTTTTTTTTTTTGTAACAAAAGGTACATAACTTATAACCTCACCACCAGTCTAAAATAAATGAATAAATAAGTGAGATTTGGTGATTTTACTGAAATGTGACATTTATATCCATGAGACTGTACTGCCGAGATGTTCAGCGGTGCTTAAAAGTTTGTGAGTCCTTTAGAAATTTTTTGTTGCTCCACAAGGTGTGTGATTATCAACCTGGTGATCGCAAGTTCGAATCGCACCATAGTTATGAAATTATGTCCGGATAGTCGTCACATGTCCGTCCGGTGTCCATACGTGCCCGACAGGGGAAACCCAATAAGGCTGTCACATCACTGAATTGATGCTGATTGGCTCTTTTGTATCACTGACGTGAAATAACGATACATTTGTTATTAATTTTGAAACTAAAATTAAAAAATAGAGGGTCACACTCCACCACTTGCTCACGCAGAAATAAAACATCCCGGTGTGGTTGGCAGACAGATTCGCATGTAAATAAATGTTCATGGAGCAAACACTGAAAGCACAAGCTTGACAGAGCATGAACTCGTTAAATGGATATTTAAACTAACAGCTCAGGTGAATCACATGAAAGTGGACAAGGTGTGGAAAAGCAATTCCAGGCTCGGACACCTATTAATAAGGACGATTTTAGGCCGTGTGTAAATCTATACGTCACCCGATTGAGCAAAAGAAACAACAAGTTTTTCCAGTTAGTCATTTAGTTCTGTTCTGTTTCATTAGTTCTGAAAACGGCCGACTAATATGCAGTTTTCTTTTGCGAGAATTTCAACCGCCAGTGAAACGGAGGAAATCTGCTTGACGGGTTTCATTCCGAACTGAATCAGGAGCGCTGCAGGCATTTCAGCAGCCGTTATCTCATTCCAATCCGAACTGATTAGTCTTATGTCCATTTCACTACAGCATTTAGCGATCGAGCTTGGTCAAAGCCTGAAATTGTTTCATTTCAGGCTTTCATTTTGAAGCTGTTTAAGGCAAGCTGACTACTTACGCCTACGCAACATGGGTTTCACAGAAAAAAAAAGAAATAAAGTGATGTATTTCCACATTATTGTGGTGATTCTTACCATATTTAAGGTTTCTTCTAAGCTGATGGTTTAATATATGGACAGCCCAATTTTCTGCCTCCTTATCCACACATAGAATGCTAATGGGTTTTCCCAGAACACCACACACATCCAGCTTGCCGCTCATGAGGAAACTCATTTGAATCGGAAATGCATGACTCGAAATTGGACTTTCACGGGAAAGTGACTCTTCACTAAAGTCCATTTCTAATCAAATTTTCTACCTTTTATACAGAAGGGACACCAGGAAACTGGTATCTGATAGATGTCACTTTTTCTACTAATGAATTTATCCATTGATGAACACAAAAAAAAGTAAAAATATTGGCTAAACTCTTCATGAAATAAGTCTTGCGCTTCAGCTTTTTGTTACCTTTCCGTTTTGATTTCATGTCACAGTCCTCTTCATACTGCATTTCAGTTTCTTCATCTAAAGAGGCTCTTTTGATTGCTTTCAAAAGATTTCACAGAATCTACACAAAGCCACAGACTTGGGCTTGTTAGAGCGTCTGTGTGGATTCATCACAACAGCCTGGCTCCTAATAATGCCGAAGACTTCGGCTGTAATGAAGGCAATGTTTTGTGCATAGACAGCTCCACTGGTTGAGCGGCGCAGCCTTGTTAAAAGCACCGAGGTCGCTCTTTACAGTGTAATGAGCACAGATTGGATATTTGAGAAGAAGTTGACCAGTACGCCTGACGACACGCAAACAATCCGCTGACCCTGAAATTGCCACGAACTCATGACATGGGTGAATTCTTAGTCATGAGTCTACGTGCACAGTGCAGCACGCTGCTATATTGATTAAGGATTCGGCGAATGGGTGCTCTGTATGCGGCGTCACAGCCGAGGGGCTGACCTGTGAATGCTGTGTGGTTCCGGTGGCATAAGTCTTTTGGTCTTGAAAGCTTTAATAGCAGGCTGGAACTCAATCCTACGGCATGTAGATCAAACCCCTCGCCACTGAATTATAGTCCAAATGCTGTCTTTATCACAGGGAGATTCACAGCCTCCCTTATTTTAATCATTCTGGAACTTTTTCAGTTTATTACAGAACGCCAGAGCCACCACTGCCCCACCTCAAGCAGCTCATTTTGTTTATTTTAAGCAACATCTCATCCGTTTCTGAGATCCACTCAAATGCTACAGGTGGTTGCTAATTTGCTAAGTCCGTCTACTCGGGGGGTCGGGATCATGACAAAAATGAATCGACAAAGCTAAAAAAACAAAACACAGCCTGCCGACTAAAATAAAGACGAGGTACGGTACACGCAGTCCTGTAATGATTGTTTATTTAACTGTTTTCTGACATGACTTTTTCTATCCAATTAAGATAATTGGTCACTTTTGTGTACACCCCATAATGCCCTGCTTCAGCACAAGTGTAACCCCAAGATACAATGCCACCGATGTACCAGCTACGGCTTTGCATGTCCAAGAATACATACGGCCCTCCACTGTCCCCTTGACACGAATCCACGCCCCCTTCCGGCAAACCTGCACACACCATGTTGTCTGTTACTACCAGCTTCCCTTTTGGTGTTACAAGGGCATCGTACCTCTTTTTACATTCCTCAAAGTCGACCACAGGCAGCTCTGTATACTTCAGGGTATGAGAGCCGCGAATACTGGTCTTTTGCCATACACCCCACCCACTCACTGTCCCATAGTTATCGGTCTTCAGGACAAACCGTTCGTCCTTTCCTGGTAAACATACCGGCACAATAGCTGCACTTATAGGAACCTTGTGCCCCAGTTTAATCAAAGCAATGTCGTTGTTGAAGTTCAGCCCATCGTGATGGTAGCTGGGGTGTATGAAGATGTCCTCTGGAATCCCCACCACTGCATCGGGATCGGAGCGCTTAACCAAGCCTAGTTTCACTCGCAGGCTTGACACATCGCCATAACCGTGCAGGACATGAGCTGCCGTCAGAACCCAGTTATCTCCGAGAAGAGAGCCACCACCCTTTACACGACCTCCCTTCAGGATCATTGCCTGCCAGGGAATCTCATTCTTCTCTGCATTCTCTCCTCCAATCACCTTAGCCAGTCTCCCTGTAGGCTTTCCACAGACTTTCACACATAGACAACCAGGTAATGTAAGAAAGCTGGTTAGTGTAGGTTACTGATATAACTGAGTTAACTTACTTACTTGGTATACATTCTGGAGGACCACTTCTACCCTGTGCGTCTCTCCAGTAGCCATCATGAGCACAGGTGTAGACTCCTAAATAGTGTGGAAACAAGTCGAAATACCAATTAACAGATGTTTTAGAAATCTGTACAGTGGTGCTTGAAAGATTGTGAACCCTTTAGAAATGTCTAAATTTCTGCATAAATATTAGTTCCAGGGATCCCGAGTGACACATCGACAAGGTGCGCGACCGTCAACCCGGAGATCTGGTTGATGCCGCAGCCATCCGCAGCCGGGAGTCCATGGGAGCTAATTGGCCGAGCTGACAGGAGGGAGGGATGGCATATGCTCACTTCCCTGTCACTCACAGTGATCACCGGCCAATCATAGGCGTCTTTGTGCTCATTCGTACGAGGGGAAGAATAGCGCTTCCCCTCCGAGTGTGTTGCCTCCAGATGTGGGTGGCAGTTTTGCATGTTATGGTGTTGGTTGGTGGTGGTCGTGTGAGAGGGAAGGTGGGAATTGGATATGGCTAAATCGGGGCGAGTAAAAAGGGAACAAGGGTTTTAAATCAGACTCTTTTGTTTAATTACTCACTCTGTCAATTGCTGAACCACTTAATCCTACCACTAATGCGGCGGGGAGGTTGGAGCCTATTCCAGCTGACACTGGGCAAGAGCTGGGTACAACCCGAACAGCTTGCCAGAGCATCGCAGGGCAACACACATGCTATTATACGACTATTCACACTCACATCCACAGCTACGAGCAATCTGGGAAAGCCAATTAGCCTAATTTACCCGGAGGAAACCCATGCAGGCATGATGAGGTCATGCAAACTCCACACGGTAACACGTGAGCCCAGGACTCAAACCCAGGACCTTCTTGCTGCAAAGGGGACGTGCCAACCCTATGCCACAGTGCCGGCCCATTTGTTTAATTGGATTCTCCCAATTTTTTGATGTTTTAAATCATATTTATTTATTAATATAGAAAATGACAATCTTATTCTGTTTGCCAAAGCCTGTAGTTTTGTAATTCAGAACTACATAAAATAGAAAATGTCTCTCACCATCCATGCTGTCCTTCAGGGCGTAGAGTTCCTCACAGCTGTACTTGATCGTAGATTTATATGTGGTTGTGGTGACTTCCACACTTCCGTTGCTGACAGTATCAGGAGGTCCACAGTTCACCACTGCCAGAGAAAAATGGAAAAATGGCTAATACTCTAATATACTATACTAATACACATACACTGGGTTGAACGGAATTTATTACAAATAAAGCTCACAAAATAGTTTATTTATGGTATCTGTTATTTGGATTGATTTGGAAAGGTTTCCAGGCTTCAGTAAAGCTTCATTGATCATTTTCTACACTTCATGCTCATTTAAAGTCAGCTTACATGTACAGAGAGGCAATGGACCATCCCAAAATCCACCCTTCAGACAAGTGGCTTGATAAGAGGGTAAGCTGTCATCACCCTAAAGACATAAAATTTACTTTAACCTCAAAAAAAAATATATATATATATCCAAGAAGAAGTTGAATTGAGTTTTTATACCAGAGTTAGTTCATAACCTAGATCACATGTGACGTTGAAAACGTCGGTTAAAATGTACTGGTCCTGCTTCGGGTGGATGCGGCCAAAGAGGGGAGCCACTGGGTTTGGGCAAGGTTTGGCTGTGAGATAGAGAGAGAGACACAGAGAGAGAGAGAGAGAGAGAGAGAGAGAGAGAGAGAGAGAGAGAGAGAGAGAGAGAGAGAGA
>JBCNYG010000003.1:25911466-25927243 GCA_039654305.1 Porochilus rendahli | reverse complement strand
AGAGAGAGAGAGAGAGAGAGAGAGAGAGAGAGAGAGAGAGAGAGAGAGAGAGAGAGGAACGATAAACCAAGTAAATTAAAGCTATTATAGCTGGAAGTGGCAGAATATATTCGGATGGGTACTGCCTTTAGCCTGGTCTTAGTATCTTCATTCTAAACGCTGATGTTTGCTTGAATGTTGTTTCTCTTCATAACCATTAAAGTGTTTAAAAGAACACAACACTCAAAGTTTAGTGCACACTGGAGGAAAGACCTCTGCCGTGTTCACAATGCAAAAAATGACCGATTTCACACCCTGCCTACGAAGCTGACATGCTTCATGTTTTCAATCAGTTGTGTTGCATCATTAGTGCTGGTCAGGAAGAGTGTGAGTGTATGTGTGTGTGAGTGTGTGTGTGCAAAAGAGAGATAGAAGGAGTTATTCACACACAGACAAAATTCCAGCCTGTGGAACAATCCATTCCCCTCTTTTTCCATGTTCCAAAATTGACCCATGCTTCCAATATACTTCCTTAAGGTGTGTAATAATGGATATGTGGAGGAATGTAGAGTGTGGAGGACACACTGGTGGGGTGAAGTGACAAAGAGACAGAGGGACGTGAATCCTGGCCTTGGTGGAGCACAGCTAAGTGGTCTGCCTATTATATTATACAGCCCACAATAATTTATTTAGTTCACATTTATTTCATTCATTTATTCATTCTTTTATTCATTTTCTAAGCTGCTTAATCCTAAGTAGGGTCACGGGGAGGATTTTGCCCATCTCAGCAGACTCAGGGCGAACGCAGGGTACACCCAGAACAGCTCACCAGGCCACTGCAGGGCCAACACACATACAACCATTCACACTCATTCTCACACCTAGGGGCGATTTGGGACAGCGAATGAGCCTACTGTGCATGTTTTTGGACTGTGGGTGGAAACTGGAGTACCCGGAGGAAACCCACGCAAGTACAGGGAGAACATGCAACCGCCACACAGAAAAACAAAGGGAATTCGAACTCAAGCCTTCAAGCTGTTAGGCGGACGTGCTCACCACTGCCCCCCCCGTGCCGCCTATAATTTAATAAAAATAAAAATAAAAAATAAACTATAGAAGTAATAATCTATTAAAATGATTACAGTGATGTAAATTATGTAATTGCCTTGCAGCGTGATTACTATCAGAGCTGCTGTTTACAATAAAATAATCAGATTTGAGAATTAAAGTGTGCTGGGGTAAATAAATGTGAATGCGAAGCTGAAGAACGTTGAAAGCATCATTAATGTCCCTGTGGCTCGGAGGCTGTACCTGTACTGGAGTACTTTATCTTCCAGCCTCTATTCTTTCCTGAGCCGTCTGAGTGGAAAGTCACACGCACTTCATGAGTGCCCGTTTCGATTCTAGCTGGTGGCGTGGTTCCACAGAATGGGCCATGCTCCCTCGAACCTGCAGAGATCTTTCGATCAGAGACAAAGCAGACTTTGTTTGAGCCGCAGATCAGAACTGTTTTCGAGGGAAAAATGCCAGGAAAAGTGCATCTCTATATCCACCGGGAGAAATAAAGACAGGCAGTTAAGGAGGCATGAGAGAGCATATATTGCTTATTCATGGGCCTTTGGGTCATTGATCAGTGGGGCTTTGGGAGCACTCTAATGGCTGTCGTCGTGCCTGATGAACCCGTGTTTGTTTTAAAGAGGGGACAGAAGGGAGATGCAAAATGAAGGAATATAAAGACAGTTGATTTGCATGTGGAGACGAATGTGTTTCGGCTTGTTATAAAAGCCACAACAAGCTGCGGATGAACAAACTGATAATTATTTGAACTGAACCTATAATTGATATTTGGGACAGTGCATTATTAAATCACTCTCAGTAATAACGCCCGGATCCATCAAACTGCACATTATATGTGACTCATCAGATGTTTCACTAAATGAGGTTTAGTTCGTGATTTCAGAATAATACTCAGAATGAAGAGTCATTAGATCGCCTTGTTACCAGCGAGGAACGCATGCGTGATGCATTTAACGGGACAATGTGGAATATTTGAAATGTTATTTAAATCAAATAAAATGTGTATATATATATATATATATCAAGTTCATTCATTAATTTTCTAAGCCGCTTAATCCTAATTAGGGTGGCGTTTTGCTTGTATTTTACCTAATCAGTTTTTTTTAAAGGGAAATGATACACTGCCTGACCAAAAAATAAAAATTATAATTATAATAAATAAAAGTTATTCATTGTAATCTTTTCTAAGGACCCTTTAGCCTTGAAATACAGCACACAATCTCCATGGCAGTGTTGCTCCAGTTGGTCCGGTCGAGGCTCAGCAACATTAATGTGGCAATAAAAAGAAGTCAGCTCATGAGCTGAATGTACTGAATGAGCAGGTTATCACATCAATGGACTTTTTCTTTCCTGATGGCACGGATATAAAATGGGGACTCAAATAATGATCAGGGAGCACGAGGAATCATTTTCACACATGTATCGGCACCCCAGAGTCCGACCTTAACCCTAATGAAAGTTTTCGGGATGTGCTGGAGAAGACTTTACGGAGAAAAATGAACCCGACACTGGATGGAAATCAATATTTTGATGTTGCTTACCTTTGTTGAAACAATGCAAAGGAAATTACAAGCTGTAAGGAAGGCATAGTGCGCAACATCGTGTGATGTGATCGTGTGATGTTTATTTATTCATTTTTGATTGGCGTTTCCACTTATGCTTAATCTAGACTAGTAATTTTCCATTTCATATTTCTATTAATGTTTTATTATGGAATTATTTACATTTTTATTTCAAACATATTTTCATTTGGTCTTCTTATTGTATTTCTATTGCAGCTCGCCAGTACAAGGAAGTTCTAACTCTCAACTGGCCTTCTCTGCTTTAATAGAGATTTTAATTGAATAATGCATTTTTTTTCCCCCTAGCACTCATTTCAACACACTCATTTAACAGTGCATGACGTCTCTTAGGACCCAAAGCTATTATCATAGATGAGTAATTACTTTTAAATAAGATGTCAGAGGTAAGTGCAGCTCATAGACGACTGACTTCACATTTATTATTACATCCGGAAATTTACTCAGAGTCAAAGCTTCACAATGGAATATTATCAAAGTTGTGTATAATAATACAAAGTGCATACACAACCTACCGACAAAGATAGTAAATAAAACGTCTGAAAAGTTAATTCAGTCGAATTGAATAGAATTTGACCAAATGTGTAGGTCCCCCACCCAAAAAAGCACTGAGCCATGGACTACACGAGACATTTTAAGTGTACCTGATACCAAGGTATTGGCAGCAGATCCATAAATTCTTTGATATTTCAAGTTTGATTTTACATGAATAACTATCAGGAGCTCCTGGCTAGTACCAACCGTGAGGACGTCGTAAGGACAGCGGACGTCTGGATGAGTCTCCACATCGAAGAAATCCACAAAGTCAAGGATTACTTGGAAGCCCTCCAGTAGGCGAATGGTGTAGTCACACCGACTCATTCTGGGGTACGGTAACGGATAGTCTGGGCTCGTCAGCTCACCAGATCTGCCCAAAAGCACCTGATCACTGCATTCCACTGGAGAAAGGAAAAAGAGTTGTTCAGTTTTGTGTTTCATTATTAACAGTGCACTCTATCTTTCTCTTACATCTTTCACTTGTAATCTCGGCCAGTGTGAAGCGAATCACTATTTCATCCCTAAAACTGCCTGTTTTACGAGAACAGGACATCTTAAAGTGATTTGGAACTCTCTTAAACCACAACAGCGTACCAGTGCTAACAATCTACTATTTATTAATGAGTTCTAAGAGCCACATTCATTGATTTATTCATTTATTCATTTATTTTCCAAACCACTCAATCCTACCAGGGTTGAGGGAGGTCTGGATCCTATCTTAGCCAACTCTGGGTGAAGGCAGGGTACATCTTTTAGAGCTCCATCGCTCCTTTTACCAGTCCATCGCAGGGCCAACACAGACACAACCATTCACACTCACACTAATACCTAAGGGCAATTTGAAAAAAAAACAGCCCTCGCCGAGCCCAGGGGTCAAACCCAGGACCCTCTTGCTGTACAGCGGACATGCTAACCACTGCGCCCAGTACATTGGAGCACATTAACAATTTATATTTGGCGTATTTATTTTCTTATTGTAATTATTATCATTGGATTATGCAAAGAACCTACTTTACAATTTGAGTTGCTGTTAGAGTAAATTATTAACATCTTCCTACCAATCAGACGAAGCAAATAAATCATCCGCCAATATTTGCTCTTCATTTCGTTTCATCAATAGACACGGTTTTAATCAATAGACCCATTAACGCTGTCTGTTTTTGCCAGCTGCTACAGTTCATCTTCAGGTAACTCAAACTCACGTAGGAGAACGTGCCAAAGCGATTGGCTGTAGCGAAGGTGAAAAGGGTTAGGTAATTTATATCATTAGCGAGACCCAGATGCAGGTCTTTGTCCCCATTCCTCAGCATAATGTCATGTCACTTTCTTTCTGCAGAGAGCAATAATTAAAAGGCACATCAATGCTTGTAATTGTGATTAATTACCCACCATCATCACTCTATTAAAACAGCAAACAGGTATCAATTTTCCTCTAAATTCCTTCCCGCTGCTCCCCCGGGAGCTTACAGTGATTAACTTAGTCTCGGTCTGACAAAAAGATGTAGTGTTTTATGTGCAGGTGTATTAATAATCACACGGCCTAACCAAGACAACTTTCACTATTTATTTAAGGACATTACGCCAGGGGTACTCAAACCTTTAGCACTCTTTTAACTGCGAAATGAATTTCACACACCTGCCCTGAGCACGATCCAATTAAATACCACTCTAATCATTTACGTGAATACAATAATAGTTTAGCACTTAAAAAAAAAAAAAAAGACCAAGTAAACAGGATAATAACTTTATGAACTCAATAATCACACGAGCAAACAGAGAGTGCAAACCTCTGCCAAGATATAAAAACTAATCAGACGGTACCCCTTGCTGGGTCTGCCGTACCACCATGCTTACAAAAAATAGAATTTTCCTTGTTTTATTTCATTTAGATTACCGCCAAAAGTGCAGTCTGGAGTGTATCCAGATAAAACTAAAGCTGACATCAAAGCTTCTGATTCTAAACATGCATAACAAATCTCATTTGAATCGGCTGCGATTTGTCAGATAATTTTTTTTGTGATGTCATCAGTCCATGAATGTTTACCAAAATGTAATGGGAACATCCTTGTGTAATCATAACAAATTCAAATTGATCTGTCAGAAACCAAAATGACTGATTATTACTATGATTTAATGCCAACGTTTGATAGAACGTGGGAATTGTAGTAGAGTGCAACAACGTAACACACCATGATGCACCACTGGGGATTTTGATGAACTTGGAAACACAATTCCTCTAAGATTCATCTCTTGGATGCCGCCCGCCCCCTTTTTATACCCTTATCTTGCTCAAATCATGGTCATAAATCATACGCGCTCCTAACAGAACTTGCTGAACGTGAGAGATCTAAAGAGAGCCTAACAGAATGTGACGTGTGAGCATGTCGTGGTGATTTTAAGAGAACTTGAGAGAATGTGATGGAAATCGTGGCAGAGCTCGACCAGAATCATGTTGGCTTCGTAACAAAGTGTTACAGATTGTAACTGAGAGCGTAGGAAAGTGTAGAAAAACAAATATCGTTCAGAAACAGCTCCTGTTTTTCTTTAATCGTGGAGATTGTGGCCCGGGTGTCAACCCAGCATAAAGATAAAACAACAACAAAAACTACCCAACAGTGAATGTGACACACGGTCGCACGTATCTGACTCTCTGACCCGCTCTGTAATATTTCTTTCAGTTATAAAGTAATCAAGCCACTCAATTCCTCACTATTTTCAGTTCTGTGGAACCGTAATCAGCAGCTTCTGACAGGGTCAATTGTACGGGGTGGCTTCAGGGCACCAGGGTGGTGATACACATTAAATAGGTCTATAGCAATGTTGATAACCAAAAGAAAACAACCGTCCAGAGCGAACTGCCAAAGGAGCAAAGTTCAACACTGGAAATAATCAATGGTGCCTTGCATGCTGTGCACCAATCCGAAAGGCAGACAGGAGTGTTCCGAAACGTCTCAACATAAAGAGTCATGGACACGTTTGTTTTTCAAAGTTTTATTGCTATGGTAACTAGTTGCGTATGAAGATTTATATCCAAACAATGCTGTGGTCTGCTGGCACAATTGACTTTTAAAAACAACAGTGAAAAATCATCGGCGCTCTTCCAGCTTCATCGTTTATCACGAATGCAAATTGTTACAAATGCAGCAAGGCGAATCCATTGCCTCCAGTATTAATACAAACGCTCCTCGTTTGCTTCAGTGATCAGCCACCAAATTAATTGAAGGTCACAGCGTTCATGCTCATTCTGCATCCTTACCAGTGCAATCCTTTTTATTGGCATGGAGCTGGTATCCCAGTCTGCACGAGCAGTAATAGCCCCCCACGTAATTGTGGCAGTAATGGTCACACGCAGGCTCTCCATCCACCATAATCACGCACTCGTCAATGTCTGTGCACAGAGAGAAAGCGAGCAATTAGTATCTGTGTTCTTGCTGACAAAGTTTCATTCTGCGCCTCGTATTCTCTGCGATGAGTAAGCAGTTCTCACAATGAAGATTGGGGTTACGCAGGACATTGTAAATATTCACTGGTTACAGCTTAGTTGCAACAGATAATTACTGCCATATGTTCCGAATGTGAGTTTGTAGAAAGTATTTAAGGAACTTCATTAAAGGTAAGTAGAGGTTTACGAATGATGAACTTTTTTACTTATTATTCTTCACTTCATTTCTCCCATAATAACAACTATCAATGCAAAGAAAACTCAGTATATTGTATGTTCTGTATATCCATTCGTCCATCCATTCATCCATTGTCTGTCAGGGTGCAGGGATGAGCCGGAGCCCTTTGTTTGAGAGTAGGGATACACTCTGAACAGGTCACCAAACTATTGCAGTCTGTATACTGTACACCGATTAACCATGATTTGAATAACATTGTGACCCCGACAGGTGAAGTGAATAACATTGATTATTATGTTACTGAGGCACCTGCCACTGGGTGGGATGCATAATTATGGGTGGCCAAGTCATGGGCGAGAGTGTCATAGGTGCCCAAGTCTCAGTAGCTATCAAGCCAGGGCTATCTCAAGGCTCCCTGAGGTTTTTGTTTCCGTTATCAAGCGTATAGCTTAGTAGCTTGCTGGAAAAGCCGCCCAGCACAGCGTGGTTGAGACAAGAAGATCAGTGCGACGAGTGGATACAGACATCATTTTTTAAAACTTCACGTATTCTTACTTTAGCTAAACTTACAGGTAACTGAATAACTCGCTCAGCAAACACTGGGCGAAGTGGAAGTACTTACTGAACAGCTTTCCAGACCATCTCACGGCAACCCACACACACAACCATTCACTCTCACACCAAATCAGAATTCCAACTAACCTAATGTGCAAGTCTTCGAACTGTAGGAGGAAGCTGGAGTACCCAGAGGAAACCCATACAAGCATGGGGAGAACGTGCAAACTCCACCCAGGAAAGGCCTCGCTAAGCCTGGGACTCGAACCCGGGACCTTCTTGCTGTAAGGTGGTGCTAATCACTATGCTACCATTCTGCCCTGAAACTCAATAAGATACAACTAAATATTATACCACTGCATGTGTTTTAGTGGTGGCCTCGTAGTAGGGGGCTGGATTACTGATCCCAAGGTTGCTGGTTCAGGCCCCACCATCAACGGGTCATCACTGCTGTGCAGCTGCACCCCCAGTACAGCTACCTGGGTTATCAAAGGCTGGCCATGTCTCGTACTGTCTATGGAGAAGGCAGGTAAAAAACCATGATGTTCCTGCCCTGCGATGGCCTGGCGATCTAGGCATTTCCCTACCAATGGAGAATAATCTCTCAACTTATTGCAACTTACTGGGTTATCTCCACAGCTCGGCCAACACACACACAACAATTCACCCTCGAACTTAGGGGCAATTTCAAACAACCATTTGGCTGAATGTGCATGTTTTTCGACTGTGGGAGGAAACCAGAGTACATGGAAGAAACTCATGCAAGCACGGGAAGGACATGCATACTCCACACAAAATAAACTCGTCATGCTTAGGACTCAAACCAAGGACTTTCTTGCGGTGGGGTGAACGCGCGACCCACTATATCACCCTGCTGCCCATCACCACACCTGAATGGCTTTTAACAACTGGAGATTTTATGCATGCAGTTTTATTGTACTGATGGCCATTGAAAGTGCAGGTGTTTGGCGCTCTCACCCTTCATTTAGTCTTGTTAGCCTAAAGTAACTTCCTACGCGCTTTTCCAAGATGGCGGCTGAGTGAGAAGTGGCGAGACTAATATAAGGACTTTGCTCCAGCATTATTGTAAGTAAACAGATCAGAGACTTGGTTGCATAGTACAGATAAATCCATAGTTAAATCCACAGTTAAATCCCAGATGTAGCTATAAGTTATTCACCTTCTGCGGTATAATAAGCTTGAAAGCCGGTAAATCGTTCCTCATTGGAGTAATCTGATCTGAAGGTCACAGACATTGTGTTGGTAGAAGAGTACAGATTGGTGTTCTTTGGGGAGTCATCATAATTTTTCTCACTCTCGCCACAGAATCGGACTGTATCATTTCCCTCTGAAGTCACCTGTCACACCAGAGAAAGAGTTGATCAAGTTTACCCGCATCCATGATGGTTAATTAAATTAGTGTGATGGAAATCATAACCCACCATTAAGAAGCATATTTTACGTGTTATTGCATCTTCTAGTTATTAACCTGTTCACATTTCTGGTCACTTCATTTGAATGAGTTTCACAAATGTCATAATGTCTCCAAATCTCAGCAGCTCAAACACAGGTCGACGTATTAATCACGTCTGTTTAATTCCGGTGGTCGATGAATTTAGCAGTAGGGAACAGCTTGATGGCACTTATAAATGAAGAACATATTACTGTAAACGTCTAAAATTTGTGTTCTTGTAATGAATCTGAGCTGCGAAATACACCGCCCGGCCAAAAAAGGTCCCACACGCTAATATTTTCATGGAGTGCGTTTAGCCTTGTTCACTGCATGTGATCTCCGTGGAATTGTTGTCCGGTCCGGTTGAGGCTCAGCAACATTAATGGGCAATAAAATGAAGTCAGCTGATGAGCTGAATGTAATGAATGAGCAGGTTATCGCATCAATGGACTCAAATAATGAAAGAGTGGTTCAGGGAGCACGAGGAATCATTTTCTCATATGTATTTGCACCCCAGAGTCCTGACCTTACCCCTATTGGAAATCTTTGGGATGTGCTGGAGAAGACTGTAGGCAATCTCTTACAAACATTGTTGCAGAAATTGGAGACATGGAAGCTGGTCAGGGGGAGAAATGGTCGATGGATCTGGTACTTATCCCACGGCATTCAACACATCCAAACTTTCCAGAAATGAAAACCATGCACTCTCAATACTCAAGGTGCCCAGACCTCTTACTGGGAGATGCTGGCTGACCCTCACTCTCTCACTCATTTGCCAGCTGTTTAATTCTATTAGGATTGTGTGTGTGTGCATGTTTTCGGGTTTTGCAGGCTGGCGCCTATTTCCGCCGACCCAGGGCGACTGAACAGCTCGCCAGACCATCTCAGGGCAACATACACCCAACCATTCACACTCACATCCTCTCCTGGGGCAATCTGGAATGACTAGACAGCAGAATATGCATATCTGTACGTGAACTGTGGGAGGAAACTGGAGTACCCAGAAGAAACCCAATCAAGAATTGGGAGAACAGAAACGCCCGAGCCTGGGACTCAAACCTAGGACCATCTTGCTGTGAGGGAGAGGTGCTAACCACTACGCCACCATGCTACCCTGGTGGGCCATCAGAAGGAAATATATTACCTTCTATTGTCTACTGTGAAGAACATATGAAGTTCTGGCTATGTGGGAGTTTGACATAAATTTTTTGCTTTAAATTAAGCACTCATTGTGTCATAAGGGTGTGTAAACTTTAGCTCTGATCAGGATAGCAGCTATAACAAACATATTTTGCAGTAGTTGCTTTTCTAAAAACATGTGGGTATGTTTACCGACAACTGAATAAGGTTCTTCATTATGAGACAAATTAGAACTTTTTATTTATCCCATTAAGATTCCATCTAATTTGCCTAACGCAACACTAGTAATTATAACACTGCATGTGCTGCACCTGCAGGGCTAATGCTTCACGTGTGCATGTCAAGATCACAAACAAATATTATTCAAGCCAGAGAACAGCACTGGTTAGCACTGGTACCAGAACCAGTGGTCGTTACAAGTATCCATGTATCACAGTCATGGTGTACAACTGTGTACAACTGGTGCAAGTGTGTTGTATCTCTGAGGTCATCTTGGAACTTACGTACCTTTAGGTAGTCATATTCACAGTGAAGAGAGGGTTCCAGCCCAAAATTGGTGAAGTACAGCCGGAGTCTGTGACCCACTGGCCCGGTGATGTTCCACACGATGAGTTGGTTATTAGGATACACATTCGGAAAGTTCGGAGAAGTGAAGCTCCCGAATAATCCTGTTAACTCCAGGCTCAAAGAAAAAGGCAGCAGCAGGCCAACAACAGCTACAGTAACACTGTAGGCACCCATTCAAAACATTGACTTTCAACAACCCCAAGGATTTTATACTTTTACTTTAAATAAACCAAGCTCTTCTTTAGCTGTTCTTACCTCTTTATCATTCTTCCTTGTGTCATTCGCTGTAGATAATAAACTTCTATTTACGTTTGGTCACGCTACACTGATGATCACATCGTGCACTCCAGGTTACTGAACCAGCAATCCAGTAACAAGGTCTGTACAAACACCGATCAATCACAGAGTCGACTTTCCCAAATGTTGACAGTAGGGCGTTGTGCAGGTTTCGGAATATCTTGAGTCTGTGATTCTGACCTTTTCTTCACACTTAATAAGAATTATACAGCTCGTTATTTGCACATGGATCCATTTGCACATCCAAATTTTAAAAATACTTCCGTGCATTTTTATGTCCAACTTAATAACAGTTTAACCGTCTTTTTTTGGCTTTATTCATTCTAAAATTGCAGATTTTCCAGCATGAAAGTTGGACATATCTGCTCAGTTCAGTTACCGGCTTCATAAATAAATATTACAAATTCTTATTGCTACTGTTTTTAATTACGAAAAATTCATCTTGGAGAGTGAAAAGGATGTTTAGTATTTTGACACACAAACCAAATCGGCTTTTTAATGAGAGGGGCCTCTGAATGCAACATCTGTCAAGATCCATATATTTGATCTCTTGGTCAATATGATGTACATACCGGCAAATATCTGTAAGAGAAATAAGAGAAATAAGAGAAATTTTCAAAAAAATCCATACAGGAGAAATGTCTGTGAAACCAATTACATGGTACATTCATTTATAACTTGGTTCACAAGACAGTATAAAAAAAACCCTGAAGCCAAAACCGATTCTCATAAATATTCATTACCTCTGGACATGCTCAGTGGACACTTCCTTGATTTTAGTCACAGGTGATGTGATGTGTCTGTCAATGTTACATGACATTAATTTAAAGTGGCTTTAGAATTTGTTCAGTGGATAGCACTCTCTTTTAATGAACATTATTGTATTCTTTAGAGTCCTAACTTTGTAAGTTCAGAAGAATTTTGATTGTTTTTATGGTTTTAAAAAAATTAATAAATGTTTTAAAAATAATAAATTTTAATTTTCATAAATGGTGTGAAATTACCAACGATTTCCCAGTCATGAATGACCCAGTTTTATAGAAACTAAATACGCCCCTATTTTAAAATGCCATATAAACTGATTATTAACCTTGTTTGCTTGGTCTGTATAAGTAAATGTTAGCCCTGTGGTCTTTTCTTTACAGACCTCACCTACGGGTCAGTCTTCATAAAGAAATCTCAGCCCTGAGGTCTTTTAGTAAAGGCTTTGTGCTTCATCTTATAGTCTTATAACTTCATTTCAGACCATGAAGCCTTACAGGAAGGCTTATAAAGGCTTCTGTTTTGTTCCCTCAGGTCATTATTGATTACTGTTACTGTTTGCTTAAGATTATTTTCACCAGAATACGGTAAAGTATTAATTTAAACAGTTAGATACTTAAGGGACCATAAAACTTATGGGACTTAAGCACTGATAATAGTGTAGTAATTTATATAATTATATTATACACTATTGAAACTGTATTGCCGAAGAATCCTAAATGCTCATGTACAACTTTTATTTCCCACCTAGTTATTAGATAAAAAGTAGATCCATGCGGAGTGGTGCTACTACCTGATAATCAAGCTCTGCGTCTGCGTTGAATGGGACCAGATTGCATCACCATGTGCCAATTATCCTAAGAGCAAAATTGATTTGAGGCTTTTGTCATGTCCCCGTCTCATTCATATCTACATTTTGCCATAGAAGTAAGTGGTTGTTTTAGTTGTTATTTAAAAAGGTGGAAGCTCTCAGAGTAAGTGTACGTGAGAGTGAGTGAATGCAACAAATGTTCCGCAAGCAAGCTTTTAATGGGGCCCTTATTTCCGATACACTACACTGTTAATGGTTTGATGTACGTGGAGAATTATAATAATTATCCTCATAAATGACAATAGTAATTTCCTGTTGCGAAAGCCGTTGCTGATTGTGAGCGTCTGCTATAATGTGGCGACCCCACACTTCTTGTCTGCTCGAGGGATCACAGGTTGTTTGGTTACATTTGGAAATTAAAAAGTTGGGGAAATGTTTGATCCCGAATCATTTCGGAGAGGTACAGCTGCTACCATATCTTCAGACATCTGACCGTACATTCTCGAGCCCATCTCTGGTCCTGGGTGTGTAATGCCGAGTGATTTTGTGATGCTATCACCTGATTCATGTGTTGAGACTTAAATATGCCTTGAATGAGATATCAGAGAACCTGAAATACTTCGTCCTTGCAAAATAAGTGGTGTACTTTTATATTTTTTTGAACCACCTTTAACTTTGATGCCCATGGCATCATTTTCATTAACTTAAGCAATGACGCAACCTTAATCTCAGTACAGCTGTTATATAAACAGCTATTATTAAGCGTCTCTCTTTAATAAAATGATGTGTGAAATGCCAAATGCCCAAATCAAGGACTTGAACACAGGAATGTCTTACTGTCAGGTGGGCATGGTAAGCACAATGCCGCCAGGACGCCACTTTCTGAAATAAAATAATAATTATTCAGGTATTTCACCTCTTACCTGTTTTTAAATAATCCTAAGAAGTCAAACTATCGTATTGATTGGCAGGCCATTTTGTTTCCTGCAAAAGAAGATAAATGACTTGCCATTGAAGTCAGAGAATTAAAAATGATAACAATAATTATAAGAGGTAAAATATGTCTAGACATTAATTAAGAGAAATAAATGACCAATTTCTTAATTATTATTATTCTCACAATGCTGTACCTGGTTAGATATTCTTTTGGATGTGATGTTCAGCCCACTGTGTCACAAGTACTTTGCTGATTATATAACGAGGGCAATTAAACAGACTTTTAGTGTGTCTTATTAGTCTGTCAATCACAGGCAGCAATTTGTCAGTGCATTAGAAGCAACTTAAGAGAAATTCAATGACTGTTAAGAGTCCTTCAGTTCCTTTTTGAAGCACCGGGGTCTTGGGGTGTCTACTGAAAACAAAACCCACTGATTGTTGAGTAGTTTGCCCTTGTTTGCCTTCAGTATCTAAACTCAACACCTTTGAGACAGCAGGTCGGTTCTAATCAAAACATCCAGTTTACATGTAAAGTTAAAAAGATGGTACCGTAGCATCTAGGACATCCGCCTCGCAACAAGAAGGTCCTGGCTTCGAGATTCAGGCTCACATTTCTGTGTTTGTGTGGGCTTCCTCCCTCAATCCAAAGACATGCACATTAAGCTAACTGGCTGTTTCAAACTGCCTCTAGGAGTGAGCATGTATGGTTGTGTGGATGTTGGGACTGTGATGGACAGGTCAGCTGTACAGGGTGTACTGCGCTGTCACCCAATATCGGCTGAGATAGGCTCCAGCCACTTTGCGATTAAGTAGTACCCCCGCCCCCAACATATTTACTGAGCTGTAAAAGGTGATAAACTCAAAGATACACACAAGTAGTACAAGCTTGTCCTCAAAATCTAGTGTTACATGAATTATATATTTCTATTTTCTTCAAGAACTCTTGATACATGAATGATGCAAGATTCCTAGTTGAATCAATGTCTCCATGCTGCCCAGTGCCTGAGGCAGCAAAGCAACTCCAATCCATAACATTTCCACCATCAGGCAATAGAGAACGCTATAACTCCATGATTTGTGAGAATCGTTATGAGCATGGGGGGTCATGGGATTGAATCAGGATGATCTTGATGGAAGTTTTTGGACTTATGATGATCTTAAGGGAACTTGGTGGAATTGTGATGATCTTGAGGGAACTTGGTGGAATTGTGATGATCTTGAGGGAACTTGGTGGAATCGTGATGATCTCGGATTTTTTTTCTTGGATTTTTGATGATCGTGCTAAACATGGCAAAATTTTTGGACTGTCAACTATTTTGCCACAATTATTACAATGTATTAGGATTTGATGCCACTTGTGATATAACGTGGGAAGCGCGGTAGAGAACAGTAGAGACTAACAGACGTTAATGGACCCTCACAGGGCGTAAAAGACCTGGATGCGCCATTGTAGGGAGTCATGACAAACTTCAAATTGGGTCAAGTTTCATCTCTTGGATGCGAGCTGTCTCCTTTAATACCCAAATCGTTCTCCAAACAAGGTCATAAACTGTGGAGCTCCACACTTTTTTGAATCACAGAGATCATGGACATTGTGCCACGTTACAGCATGTAATCATCATGGAATTGTTTCGACAAACTTATCATTGTGATTGTCGTCATAAGCTGAGTCTCAAATTTCAATGTCTACCCTTACATTAAAATGCATTTACTAACCTGGAAGGTCCAGAAGACACAAGCCAGATCTCTGAAGGACAGAGATTTTTTTTAATAACATTTGAACACTGACTTTAACAGAAAAGTGGTTAGTGTTGGACAGCTGTATGGAATAGGACATACGTATTCAATTTGAAATACAGCATTTCTCTGTGGCCCAGCGATGGTCTAGCGAGCTATTCAGGGTGTACCCCACCTTTGCACAGTATGGGCTAAGACAAGCTCCAGCCTCCTGGCGACCCTAATAGGATCAAGCTTTTCGGCACTTCTTTGTTAAGTCATTTAAATAGTTAGTGTGTCATGGTGATTATGTTGGTAAGAAGCACTTCAAGGACATGCATTTACAAATAGTACAATGGTATGTGTGTGTGTGCATTTATGTGTGTGTGAAGGGCAGACAGAAACCCCTCAGGGAACATATGTGATGTACAGAGGTGCTGACTTAGCCTAATGTAAGCAGGTACATAGAAGGACCTCAGAGACTGTGATAGAAATAAAGCAGGGAACACAATTCCCATCTGCTTGCTTTTCTCTATCAAGCTTTCTCTTCTGTCTGTCTGTCTGTCTGTCTGTCTGTCTGTCTGTCTCTGTGTCTTTGACTGCCAAGAATACAGATCACCTCATCACACACACTGCTTGTCTCATCACAGAGTTACGCTGACCCACTGCACTCTCTCTCTCTCTCTGTCTCTCTCTCTCTCTCTCTCTCTCTCTCTGTCTCTCTCTCTCTCTCTCTCTCTCTCTCTC
>JBCNYG010000003.1:25762244-25777434 GCA_039654305.1 Porochilus rendahli | reverse complement strand
TTTTTTATTTTTTTTTTTTGGTTGTTGTTTTTTTTCAGTCTGCTTTATTGATTGGATGTCCCTGCATTCGCTCGGCCTGGGTCTTCCTAAAGGCCTGTAATTTGGGCAGACAGCTCTGAAGTGCACTGAACATCTTTAAACCACCTGAGAACTGACCTGCACTTACACACTCACACACAAAATAACAATGAAAACCATACACAGTCACACAAAGATATGAAACAGTCATGATTCCCGTGCCTGCCCCCCCCCTCTCTCTCATCTTCTTGCTCCTTCTATTCAATAATGATATCTTTTCCCTGACCTTTGTTTTCTTCTTTGGATGAATGTTTATGATCAGAATGGCTTAAAGCTGATAGAATATATAAGGCCGCCAAAGGGAGTTTTGCCCGCTCTCTTCGTCCAGGTTTCCATGACAACAGGGTCTCTATAGCCCCTGCCCATACGAATTCAGCTCTTCATACACACAGACATCGACACACATGGCAGATACATGTTCAAATACACAGCTTCAAACATGCATGCACACAGATACAGAGAGCTGCTTGAATGGACTTTACGTTTCAAATTGCTTGGAAGGTCGCTGAATTTATTGGTTAGTTTACAAACTTTAAATATACACCTGTCCATTTTTCCTGTGTGTGTCAGTCTGTCTGTCTGTCTGTCTGTGTCCTGTCATGTTCCTGGCTAGCAGGTTTTATTTATTTGCTGGAGTTTTAGCCTCAGGCTTTAATAAACGATGCGGAGAATAAAAGAAATGGTGAATTATTGAAGGCTCTAACTCATTAAAATGAGAGTGTAGAGGGAATCGCTTTTCCCAGCAGACGCTGATAGGAGAGACAAGGGGGAAAAAAAGATCTATAAGAGATCTGGGTGTCATTCAGACATGTAGAAGATGCACAACACAACAGGGGAAGTGAACCTGATCCATTGCACAGAGTCCAGAGGTTATCAAAGCCATGCAGCTGTACGAGGCAGTGAACTTGTGTTCCTGTATGATTTCCTGTATGACATTCAACAGAATAGAATTTATTAAGTGACACCACCTTAAAAAATACATAAATAAACTAAAACAATAAAAAGAAATGTTAACATTTGACAGTTACAGAATATACAGCAGATTTACACCGGATGGCTTTCTTTAACTTGGTTGATCCAGCTGCTAAAGAAAGAAATAGGCTGCACGTAATCATGACCCATGACCTTAACTCTTTTGAAAGTCTATTGGTACGTGCTGGAGTGTGAATGGCTGCATGTGTGTTGCCCTGCGATGTTCTGCTGAGCTTTTCAGGGTATACCAGAGTAGGCGGAGAAAGGCTCCATCCTCCCAAATATAGCAGGATGAAAGCAGTTCAGCAAACGAGTAGATGAATGAATAATTTATTCTTTCCCTATTGACCAAATTCCCTTTCATCCTTCAACACGTGGACAAAACCCAGTGATCAACACTCCGGGCACTTGGAATGGACATTCAATACAACACCACATAAATTTCACTCCTTTTACTATTTTACTTCCTAAATAGGTTCTACTGGAGCATACTGTGAAAATCTGTTAATCTCTTACCTTTTACTGATCCTTTTAAAGAGCTAGTAATACAAATTCACCACAGGTACCCTTTAATGCACATATGGAATAAGCATTATGCAAAACTTTCAAGGGAGCTCAAATTTTCACACAGTCCTTCTGTTGGAATCTGTTTTCTATTTGTTCCTTTTCCTCAAGCAGTGTTTAGGAAGTATTCAATGGGAAAGCAGTGTTTAAAACAGAGCTTTTGTTAAAAAAACACATCAGCTGCTTTGGGATTACACACAACTTACTCACAACCACACACACACACATATCCAAGCACCCAATTACACAATTTCATCCTACTCTCAAAATCTCTAAATGAACAAAACATATAAATCACTAAAGACACAAAAAAACATGTCTTTCTCCAAATGGGTAATTAGCCTGTAAATAACTCCATGTCCCAACATGCCGGTTCTACAGCCCCGCCCTTCATATCCCACACTCTAAGCTTCCAGCTCCCTGGAATTCTAACACCTGCAGTAGTAATGGGAATTCCAGCTCTGTACGATTCACCAAGAAGAGTCAACATTTTCCATTCTTAACTAGGTCACTGCTATTTATGTTTTCTGTCAAAAAAATTCAGATTTGTTGATCGGTGGCTGCTGCTCTTCGCTTAACTATGCCCGAAATGCTCTCATTAAATCGTGCTTAAGTTAATAGATTGTTGGAAGAAAAAAAATGGGTAGGCGTAAGGATCGTAGTGACATTAGCGTGGCTAGGACACTGGGTATATTCATCTCCAAAAGCTGAGTTCTTGTGGAGTGTTCCCAGTGCGTTGTGGTTAGCACCTACCAAAAATAGTATAAGGAAGGACAAACGGTAGCCAGGAACAGATTTCTGGGCACCTAGTACTTACTAATGCACATGGGAGAGTGAGAGTCTAGCTCATGTGCTCTGATCCCACACAAAAACACAAACCACTTGAAAAATAACAAAAAAAAAAAACAGTGAAGGCTGACTATGATGGAAGGATGTTAGAAGACAGGGCACTGCGGAGCCTGCAGAGCAGCCAGAGTGCACGTGCTTGACCTCTGTCCACCAATGGGAGCGTGAGCATCAAAATTAGACAGGCAGTAAGGGAAGAAGGCGGACTGGTCTGACGAATCCCGTTTTCTTTTACATCGTATGGACAGCTGGGTGCATGTGAGTTGCTTTCATGGAGAAAAGATGGCAACAGGATGCACTATGTGAACAACGCAAGTCACCGGAAGCAGTGTGATGCTCGGGGCAATGTTCTGCTGGGAAACCTTGGGTGACACCTACAATTCACCTGGATGTTATTTTTGACTTGTACTGCTCACTGACTCATTTGCAGAACCGTGTAATCCTATCAGGGTCGTGGGGGGACTGGTGCCTATCTCAGCCGACACTGGGCAAGGGTGGGGTACTTCCTGAAAAGCTTGCCAGACCATCGCTAGGCCAAACACACAGCCACGCTCACACTCACACCAAGGGGCAATTTGAAACAGCCTGTTAGCCTAGCGTGCATGTCTTGGGACTCCCTGGATTCTCGGAGATCAAAAAAAAAAAAGACAGAAAACAGAAACACCCTCGCTGAGCCCACAACTCGAACCCAGGACCTTCTTGCTGTGAGCCTTTATCACTATGATCTGTAGTATCTAAATAATAAAACTATTCAAGCAATTTGACGATAAAATCTAACAGGGAGGGGGGAAATCTCTCTTTCCTGTTTTTTCTTCATCTTGCTGGTCATCTGGCGCTCTCTTTTTCATACTCTTGGGTTTTCTTCCTATTTTCACCACTAGTTGCCCTGAAGCGGGTGCTTTGCTCTGAGAGTTGCGATAACGGGATGTAGAGATTTGTGATACCATTCAGAGAGCTGACAGCAGATCTCTCAGTTGTATTCATCTGAATCTTCAGGACCCCTTTTACTTGATTTCCTTTATCACAGAAAGACAGTTCTTCGTTATAGCCCTAAAGGCATGTGTGCACGTTTCGCTCTATCAGTGTCAATAATCTATGAACATTAAACCTCCAGAGATAAACAAATACATTTGTGATTTCAGTTTAATGTGATACAGATAATTTCACACAATGGTCAATTTACTGAAAAAAAAAATACTAAAATCCTAATTAGAGTGGCGGGGAGGCCAGACCATTGCAGGGCTAACACACATACAACCGCTCACACACACCCTCACACCTAGGGGCAATTTGGAACAGCCAAATATAGAATACAGTGCATGATTTTGAATTGTGGGATGAAACTGAAATACTCGGAGGAAACCCATGCAAGCATGAATCCCAACACCCAAACTGCACACAGAAACACCTACACACAACCCACCATCAGAACCCTGACTGACTGCCACAACTGGACACGGTCAGGCAACCTGTTTGTTTGTTGTTTTTTGAAGCCAATCTGATCAAAAAAATTCATATTACAGAAATCCAGTTTTGGGTACCAGACTAAAAATTATGTCAAAAATGATGGTGTTAAAGTTTTTAATGACTGTCAGTGTAGATTTAAAATGTAATTATTTATGTGAAAAATTGCAAGGTTATGAATCTGAAGATTTTCAGCTGAGGGTAAAATCATCACTTTGATCCGCTGTGCGGTGTCTTAATACATTTTATTTTTTATATTTAAAATTACATATCGTGATTTATAAATAATTCTACTTCCATTTCAAGCTGTGTGATATGGGCAGCCAGTGAAAGAAACACAGCTTAGGGTAGCTTAAAGGTGTTACTATAAAGCAATAAAGCCGGCTCTTGCTTGGTGCAATCTTCCTAAAACATGCATATATTTACACTATATAAAAAAAATCAGAATAAAATTCTAAAAAAGCCATTTCGTTAAAGAATTATTATAATCATTAGGATGATGGACACACAAAGAGCTTTTGGCTGTCACGAACCTTTTTTACTAAAAGCAGAACCAGCTTCCATCAGTCATTTTAAGGAGCCATTAAGAAATATTTGATAAAATATGACATCACATCAGTAGCATCAGGACAAAGCAGAAGTTAAAAGCATGCAGAAATTCAAGATTCAGTGCTGCCTTAGACATCAGAAATCACACGTGATATAATAACACAGCAGAGTAAAATAATCCGGTACACGCTAAACAGTGCAGCATTATGGTTCCAACACACGATCAGTGCAACTCAAACACAACTCAAAAGTCACCGAACGGCTTTATAATGTCCACTCAAAATGTTCTAGCACACTTTTAGCAAAAAAAAAAAATTAAATTGCAAAAATTTAAGCGCATACTTCATTTTCCTTTGACGAAACTCAATTCTTATTTATTTTTTAATAACACCAAATAACACTTAAATAAATCTGCATTTCGTATTATCAGATCAGAGGTTTGAATGAACTCTGCTGTTGCCTTTGGCCATTCAGTTTCCTGTTTGCTAAGGTTTAAATAGGATGCACATCTAGCATTTAAAATGGTTTTGACATCCATCATCATTTGAGAAAGAGACAGAGAGACAGAGAGAGAGAGAGAGAGAGAGAGAGAGAGAGAGAAATAGAAAGAGAGAGAGAGAGCTCTTAATACAAAACAGACAGATGAGCGCTGTCCTGCGCAAGTCAAGTACGACATACATCAAACACCACCCTCGTTAAAAGATACATGGCTTCAAGCCAGAAACCAGACTGCACATGAATGGTTGAATATTTGGAAGAAATGCTATGCAAATGGGGCAGTGGTGGCCCCATGGTAGGGTGCTGGATTACCCCAAGGTCAGGGGTTCAAGCACCACTATCATCGGGTTGTCACTGCTTCCCCCCAAATGCAGCTAACTGGGTTATTAAAGGCTGGCCATGTCTCTCACTGTCTGTGGCTGGATGGATGCAAATTTACGCGAAGAAGCTTCGTATGCTTTTCAAAGTCTGTTCTGGATCTTTGTTGCTTTACGGCTGTTGTAAAGATATGGCTCTCATAAAGGGTAAGAGCATCGTTACCGTCTCTGCCAGAAGTTAAGGCTTGCCTGAAGAGGATTTTTAAGATCATGACACCATTTATACAAACCAAATCAGCACAGAAATATATTACGGATGCAAAGCAGTTGGCATTTCCTAATGGCTGTCTTTCAACCCTGTAAAAAGGCTGTTGGCTGAAGAGGGAACATGTAAAGCAGTGAATATAAATATAGGCATGGGCGGAGAGTTCTGGGATCAGAGCTTATAGCGGCCTGATTCCATCACTGCACCAAATATTAATAAAAGGGGGCACCAACACTGAAGGCAGAATGAAAATATATTCTATATCACAATTTAGGACCGAGACAACACCATCAATTATAAAATCTAATTATATTACAAGTAAGATGCCAAAATATTGGTTCATAGTTCATAAACAATAGTAAACTGTGCTGAATTAAACAGACATGGTGGTGCGGCGGTGAGCACGTCCTCCTCACAGCAAGAAGTCCTGGGTTCTATTCCGGGTTCAGGTGTTTCTGTACGGAGTTTGCCTGCTTTCCCTGTGCTTGCATATATTTTCCTCCGGGTACTCCGGCTTCCTCGCACAGTTCTAAAACATGCACAGTAGGCTAACTGGCTGTTCCAAATTTCCCCTAGGTGTGAGTGTAAATGGTAGTGTGTATATGTGTGTGTGTGTGTGTGTGTGTGTGTGTGTGTGTGTGTGTGTGTGTGTGTGTGTGTGTGTGTGTTGACCCTGCGATGGCCTGCCAAGTCAGCTGAGATGGGCACCAGCCTCCCCGTAACCCTAATTATGATAAAGCGTCTTAGTAAGTGAATGAATGAATGATTAACAAATAAATAAGAAATAAACTACACACACACACACACACACACCCACACACACACCATCACTGGATTCGCCATGGCCTCTTGTCTTTCAGAGTGAATGTGAGTCTTTGTTATATACAAGCGTGTAGGTGAAGGTATAAGTGCTCCCCTGGGTTGGGTAATAAGTGGGCTATGCTAAGTAGACCCCAGCTGTCACTGGGTTGTTTGACATGTTAGGCAAGGTCAGAAAATCCTCAGGGACTCCATGCACACACACACGCACACACACACACCCTCACGTGCATACACCCTCATTAACTCCGCCTCACCATTCTAATCTTGCATTACTTGAACACTGCACCATCATCCAGCACGGCAATTTACAAGCCGTCATATCACAATAGACTGGGAAAATAATCAAGCTAAGTAGTTTATGTTGTTCCATGAGTCCATTAGTCCATCCGGCGCTTTCTGAAGCTATCAGTCGCCAGTTTGGATAATTCATGATGGTCTAGACGATAGCTTTGTTGGAAAAGTGTTGTGTAAATGCTGGCCTGTGTCCACCGTCTCACTCAGAGTGCACGGGGAATATTTGCAGGCGCAATCTCTGATGAACCGAGTCTAAAACATGCCAGTGATCTTCTTCCATATGGAAATGCACATTTATTGGCAGGACAAGGCCTGCTTTAACATGCCACAGAATTTGCATCAGAAAAAAACATGCTGCTGGTAAGTGGATGTTCAAAGGGCAGCGCAAAAAGTAAATAAAACAAGCGTGGAGTGAATTTCAAACGGGAAGCGTTCTTGCCTAATTGGGAGTCCGTGTCTGGAAATCGTTAGAGCTTACACCATGTTGTTGAATTCTCAAATCAGATTGATCAAAAGGTTCTATAACTGCAGCTTTCGCAAAATTCCGAACTCGGGCTTGTACTAATGCAGTCATTCATTTTCTAATTCCAATTTTAATCCTACTAGAGTCGCGGAGAGGCTGGAGCCTATCTCAGCCGACTCTCGCTGAGGCTGGGGTACACCATGGAAATCTCGGCAGTCCATCACAGGGCTTACACATACACACAACAGTACACACTCACACTTACACCTTGGGGCAATTTGGAACTGCCAATTAGCCTACTGTACATGCCTTTGGACTGTCGAAGGAAACCAGAAAACCCCGGAGAAAAACCACACAAGCAAATGCAAACTCCAGACAGAAATGACCTCTAGGAGCGCGAGACTCGAACCCAGGACCTTGTTGCTGTAAGGCAGACGTCCCAACCACTACGCCACCGTGCCGTCCCTGTGTCATCATTCCTTATTTATTTAAATTGATGATGAAATATTACGTAAATATTCTCTCTGTGATATTCGTGAAAAGGCACGACACGTGGTGTATAGCTGAGCTGTTATTTTCTTGCATCCATTTGATTGTTTTTCTTCAGGTCCCATTAACCTTGTTAAAAACTTTCTTACTTCTAAGTGCTTTTGATTTAATTGACTTAAAACCCTCTTGGGGAAAAGTACAGGAAAGGAAAGAATACCGATGAGTAAAGCAGCGTTCCAGGTTTGTACGGACGAACAGACGAGAGTTCTGTCCCTTCTGAACACATGCCTGCACGTTTAACCACATTCCTGTCTCCTCCTCATCTTCCTCCAGTTCTTTGCCTCATCCATAGACATGAGCGTGCCCACACATGTTCACAAACAAGGCCATCCTGTGGCGAATGGAATCAGTTGAGAGTGATTTGACTGCCATTCAAATGGTTTTGTGGCTTCAACACACTGCAGAGTGCTCTGCTGAAGGTCACTGTTCCACAGCGCATCTCACTGCGAGCAAGGTGTCAATACTGGCCAGTCTTCTTCTCATTCCCCTCCAATCACCATGACAACCCTCTGACTCTTGCGTCATCACAGCTCCACCCGTTCCCCTCCCCTATCCTCCGCTTCATCTCCTTTAGCTCTGCATCTGTCGCTGTTCTCCTTGAAACATCTTCATGTTTCCCTTTATTTTTTTTCAAAATAGGAAATCTGGACTTGAAACTCTTGATGTTGTTAAGAAAGAAAGGCTTGAGCTTGTAAACTAGACGCCGTGCCTAAAATCTTCCGGTCCTTTGTGTTCACTTCATCACAAATACATTACATGTACAGAGAGGAGATCAGACGTTTGACCTCAATTATTGCATCCCAGTGAAAGCTTACCTTCTTAGAGATTACAGAAGCAACCAATGTTTCTGTACGGTGTGAAAGTTCTTATCCAACACATATTGTTCCAGACAAAAATTTTTATTCATGAATTTAAAAATTAATTAGCCGTCCTTCTGTTGTCCTGAAATCAAGCCAGTTGAGATTTTCCCTTCCCGTCCTTTTTATTCACTCTGCACTGTAGCACTGTCTTTGCTTAACCGCACAAGTAATTAAAGCCGGTTTGTGTTTCCTTACTATCAGACTTTAAATGCCTTTGAGAGGTTTAGGAGGAAAAAAAAAACACTTCAGCGTGGATATTTGAAACAACTTGAAAATTTCATTGTCCGAAAACAGAAGCATCTTTACATGATGTCCGACACGGTGGCCTGGCGAAAACCTGATCTCACAGGTCACCTCTATAGGCATCAAGACCTCTCTGCGTGTGGGCTAATCCTCTGGAAGCCTACTTATGGTCATCGAGGTCCTGGCCATCCAGTGACCACATTTATGGACCCCTTTATAAAGAACACGGGTGTAGCCGATAAAGCTGAGCTTGCCGCACGCATTGCGGCACATGGTAATTGGAACAGGTGGTGTGTAGCTTGGCTGGGGACGCCATAAAGATGATGATAATGATGAGTCTGTAAAGGCTTTTATCACTCAAGCAGCAGAGTAGCTACGCTGTATTTCTTTTAAACACAATATGTTTGATGCGCGGCAGTTCGTAAAGAGACAGGTGGCAGCATTACATGTCACGGAGGGGACACGTGCATACTTACGCCCCTCGCTGGTTGGTGATGGTCGTGTGATAGGGAAGGCGATACTTGATGGGTGGGAATTGGATACGGCTAAAACTTAGCAGTGAAAAAGGGGAGGGAAATGGGGGGGAAATCAAAAAATATATATTGAAGGGATAACCCACATATATCATATTTTAACGGTAGTGGATTAGGGCTATGGATACCAGTTTGTAAGCATAATCCCTGATATATTTTTTTAGATATTGCAAACTTTTTTATGTTTCTCAAAAACAGCTTTCTGCTGGTTGAACCTCAGCCCTTCAGATGTTAAGATAAGATACTAGACTTCATGTTAAAACCATAGTAAACTTTCTGCTAGACTTTTTAACCACATGGCCCAGTTAAAAAACTTACTATCTACATTATCTGATGTCATCTTAATGAGGATGGAAGTTTTTAATCAGGTTCATTTCAAGGATTCTTCTTTATGTCATCTCTGGGAGTTCATACTGACAGGACTGGAGCCCAACATAGTCTTCTGCTGTTCTTATCCAACGGAGGCAAACTTCAGTGTATTGTGATTCCTAAGATGCTCTTCTGAGCACCACAATCGTACAGAATGGTTATCCGAGTTACCGTCAACTTGAACAAAGACTGGTTATTTTCCACTGATCTCCCTCATTAACAAACACTTCGATCCAAAGAATGGATGTTTTTTTTTTCTTCATTGCCCCATTCTGAGTAAACTCAAGAGGCGGTTGTGATCAATAATCAAATCAAAGCCCATCTGGTACCAAGAATCAAGTTATGGTCAAAATCACTGAGATCACCACACCCCACCCCAGCCTATACCATGTGAATAATACCTAAAGCTTTTGCATTTAATTGCAAAACCACATGATTGGCTGATTAACTGCATGAAAATTGGAGGTGTACATGAATTCCCTAAAAGTTCTCACAGAGCGTCCTTTAATTTAATACTCAGTTGATCAGAATGCACAATCCCAGCCTATAATTTGATGGTAATAATATACTGGTGTTCTCATCCACTCATTTGCCGGACCACTTAATCCTATTAGGGCCTGGGGACGCTATAGTCTATCTCAACCAAACACTGGTCAAAGGCAGGGTATACCCTGAACAGGTCACCAGACCATCGCAGGGCAACACACACAACCATTCACACTCACAGTCACAGCCCGGATCAAGTTGGAACAGCCAGTTAGCCTAACGTGCATGTCTTCCGACTTTGGGAGGAAACCGGAGTACCCATAACAATGCAAACTCCACTCAGATACGCCCCTACCGAGCCCGGGACTCAAACCCAGAACCTTGTTGCTGTAAACAGATATGCCAACCACTACGCCACCATGCTACTGGTATAGTGTTATAAGAAATTGATATTTGGGTCACTTTATTTATTCTTATGGCAATATTTATTCTTTATGGATATGCAACACCGCACAGATAGTATTACTCCATATCATCTTCCTCATATGAGGTGAAAACAACACTTGATACGAACATCCCTGTCTCTTTCAAACGGTGTCATCATTTTTTTTCAATTTTTTAATTTACAGAAGCCACCACTGCAGTCCACACTCTTATCTGTTTAGTGTCCCATGCCACCAATCTTGTTTAATGAACTGCCTGAAAACCAAGAACCACCCACTGGTATGAAAAACCAAGCAGGTTCTAGACTTTCCGAAGTTAATTTTGGGTGGAAATATAACACGTCTACCATCCTGACAGAAGGAGGCATGGAATTCTATCTTATTCTCAGCCGATCTTGCCATCATTATCTCTGACTGGGGTAACGACGCCGTGCTGAATGTAAACCACATGACATGCATCCACAAAGCTGCCACAAACCTCAAGCCGTTTATTAAGCAAATGAAAGCAGACCCTTCTGAGCAAAGAATCAACTCAGTGGCCACATGGGAAAATGACACGACCAAGTCCGAACCTTTTGTCCTTGTCCTACATACTGTATCCCGCTGTGCTTTTATTTTAAAAGGAAAAACCTCAAACAGAAGCAGAGAAACTGTACAAAAAATGTTCCTCTCCTTTTTTTTCTTCTTTAGAGTGTTAATATAAGTACAGACTGTCCCATCTGTCTCTCCTCCTTTGTATTTGCATGTTCTCGGCGCAACCTCCTAAAGGCGACCCAGCTTGGGTCAGCACTCTCCATCTCCATTCTGCTTTTCTGTTACTCTCTTCACACTGATCAGGGACGACAGCGGTAGTTGGCCCTGACTTGTGGCTGTACCAGAGCAAAGCACACACACACACACACACACACACACACACACACACACACCCAGGAGGAAATAGAGATAAGATGACAGCAGGAATAGAGAGAACCAAGGGAAACTGTAGTGACCTTTTACTGCAGATATAGGGAGCCAAAACACTTCAGAGAGATTGGTTATTATTCAGGCCTTACACATACTATTGTGCAACCACAATACCCAAGCAGATGGGTGGAATCGAAGGAAAACAGCAGAGAAGCTACCCCTTAACTGAATTATGCCTAGAAGATGCATCTGTAATTTATTCCAGGTCATACATGATAGGTCAGCATGTCCTTCATACAGCCAAGCTGCTGTCCTTAAAATGAGGTTAGAAAACCTACAAACTCCTCATTACCCATGTAATAAGAGATCAAATTGCTAATTTGGCAATAATATTACATGCTAATGGATTTCCGATTGTGTGTTTATTTGCGGAGGGGACAGCGATGCAACACGTAGAACATCCGTGGAACGGCAGTAGAAGTCTACATGTGTACGTGTGCATTCGAGACTGTAATAATAACACTATTGTTATAGGAATTTACACTTCACTGTAATTCCTTTCCACATGACAGAAAGAGAAGAAACCCATACATAATCCCCTATAAATAAAGCCGACAGGTGCTTCCACTGCGACATCTCTGCGGGAGGAAAGTCGCCAACTGCGTGTGAGGCAAAATAAGATCGCAGCCAAAAGAAAGCCGGGAAGAAGAGAGAGTTTACGAGAGCTAGCGCAGTCCTCTCCGTGGCTTGTTAGCCTCAAGGAAAGCACTCTCACTTGACCCAGAGTAAATATTGTGAAGATCCCGGGCCATGTTGTTTTCATGCTGAAATGATGCATGCTTTAATTAGTCTGTCAGCAGTACGGAGAATGAGAACTGTTCTAGGAGCTGCAGGAGGCTTGTGCGTGCTCTCGGGATGGGTGTGTGTGACTAAGCACAGCCAGGCATCGTTTGTCATCCTCATTCTTGACATTTAAATAGCAGGAGGCATCAACACTTGTGTTCGACCTGGCAAGCATTCTGCTAAAAACATCTTCATAATACTGCACATGATACACATCGTGTCCAACAGCTCTAAACCTAACCCTAACCCAACCGAACTGAGTAGGGTGTCCAAGCTGCCCATGCCCATGAGCAGGGCTGTCGGTCAAATGGGCTGTCGGAACGTAGAGCCATCCCCAACCAAAAGTGCATTCCAATACTTTGTTGGATCGCCTTTAGCCCTGATCGCAGCACGTCATCAGCACGGCTTAAGGTCAGGACTCTGTGCTACCAGTATGATTATTGAAAATGATTCCTCATGCTCCCTGAACCACTCTTTCACAATCTGAGCTCCAGTTTTTTTATCCGTGCCATCAGGCAAGGATAAAGTCCAGGTACTGATGTGATTACCAGCTCATTCAGTACTATTAGGCATTTCAGTACATTTTCATTTTATTACCACATAATGTTGCTGAGCCTCGACCTGACCAACTGAAGCCACAGTGTGGTTGTAATCACTGTCTGTTAATCCAGGCTAAAAGCGCTACAACAAAATATTCATTTTGACTGTCAAAATTCGTTTGGGCAGTCTTAATAACTTGTGCTGGACAAAACGGACGAATGGGTTCACATTACTTTCGGGGAAAAACGACTGCTAAACATTGGTGCAGCCCTGCTTGTAATCCCTGGGATGAAATGACCCAGTTTTGTGCTTTCCTTGGTCATTTATGTTTTAATCATTTTCTGTATCACTTAAACATATCACATACACACATATTATCCTGTAAGGATGACCAATACTGCTACTCTTTACAACGAATAGGAAAAAAATGATTGAGCATTCGGCATGAAGATATCAGATGTTTATTATACTGAGTCCCAGAAATTCACAGAAAAGTGTTTCATAATGCAATTTATGACAATAAAGATTTATCTAAGTGGCTCGATCAGGCCTACTTTCTCCTTATATCTCTATTGTCTCATCCACAAAAATTGGTCTGAACTTCTCACTTTTCTCTTCCCTCACCTCTCCTCTTTCCTCGGCTCGTCTCTCAAATCATTTCACCAGCCCCCCTCCTGATGAGTTTTCATCCCTTACTTAAAGTGCACCTCATCCTCCTCCGCTCCCTTCTGAAAAGCCGCCAGTCTCTGTTGTCTTGGGTCATTCGCTTGCTTAACTGCACAGCCACCTCATTAAGCTTATTAGTGTTGTCTTTCTCGTCCGTGCTTCTCGCATCCTCTTTTCTTTTCATTCCAACTGGCTCACTCATATTTCGGCTCACTCTTACGTTACGTCACCCCCCCCCCTTCACCTCTTCCTCAGTGCTCATCTTGTGCTGCATACTACATGGAGTAAGACAGAGTCTGTCTCTTAAGGTTGTTGTTCATCTCCTGCACTATCCCTGATGTTTGTGTTGAAGTAAAGCTGAGGGTATGGGTTTTTTTTTTTTTTCCCTTCCCAAGGTTGGCAGCGGTGCAGAAAAACAGGTATTGTTTTTGCTGCAAAAACAGACATGACTCCTCACATCTTAAACAAGTATGGTAATACAGCACAGGTATAAAAATACACCAAAAAAAAAAAAATTAAACCCGTGAGGAAAAATGTGCAGCAAGTTGTGCTGAATTATAATACCAGTGCTTAAAAGAAATCTGCATGAGTTCGTGAATGTTTCATCATTACATAACCCCTTTTTTCTGTTGCAATGCACAACTGTTATGCAAACAACCAGAGTACAAGATGTGAACATTTGGGCATATGACATCGTCTTCATTTTATCAGCATGTCTCATGGGTGGCACTGCTAGAATGAATGTATTATTGATTCTGATGTATTTCTAAACGGCAGCTCGAGTGTGTGAATTGTTCTCTCGCGCACCATCAGGAGCATCCTGATTTCCCAAGATCCCTTGCTGTAATATTCGCGAGTGCGAAAACCCCGCTGAAACGCTTCTACTTCCTCAATTCTGGCTCGCCCCTACATCCCCGGGATCTGCAGAGAGATGCTGAGAAGCTCGGGTTGGTGGGTTGCAGTGGAAAAATTGGACAGGCGCAGTAGGTGAGATTAAATTAGCTGTGTGTATAGGGATTACAGCCAGCTAGCACACTCATCTCCTCCCACGCTCTCCTAATCCAGCGATAATGAATATATCGCTCAGGGCATTGGTTACCACACTTATATACACACTTTGCACAATGTGTGTATTAGTCACCTGCCACTCTTGTATCAAAAGCACACACGCAGACATTTTCCCATCATGTGTGGAGGGTTGTTATACTCAGCCACAGCAAGCTAATATCAACATATTATTATGCAGTTACAGTAGATCTCGTCCGGGGAATCAAGATAACAACCACGCAAACACTAATTTGGTTCACAGTCAGTCAAACAATCAATTAATCAATCAATTCTTACGTAGCGAAAAGGAAAAAAAATCTGAAGTGTCCTATATAGTAAAGCTATGTTTATTCTTTTTTCATCATGTTGACAGATTCTGTTCAACTCCACTCCTACATTTCCAGTTAAGACACCCACTTGTACACATTTTTATTCCAAGCCAAGATTCATCCATCCACCAAAGTGCATTACACACACATGATTCACTATTCCAGTTTGCCAGTGGGCAGCGTACTCGCTCCTATGCACAGACAAAGAGACAGCGAAATGTTAAATGAATCAGAAGAATATGTTGGA
>JBCNYG010000003.1:25734558-25748318 GCA_039654305.1 Porochilus rendahli | reverse complement strand
AACTTCAGCTCAACAATTAACACACCTGCAGTATTCAGTCCCGTCACACCACACGTTAGAAGATTTCTAAAGCTAGACGAGAGCTTACCAAGTGTGTGCAGAGGGCAGGCGGTCGGTGGATCGGTCATCACGATGAATCTGAAACTTCTGGATGCCGTTCATTCCCTCCAGTGCAGCGAAGCCCTGCAGAGGCACTTTAGACGTGCCTGTGACAAACTGCAGAAACTTGGCACGGTCTGCTTGGTCGAAGGAGCGCAGTGCACGCCAGAACCACTGGATCTGCACATGAAAAATAAATTAATTAAAAAACACCAAAGATCAAGTCCAAAACCAGGCAGAATATTCAGATAGACAAACAAACAAATAAACAAATAAATAAATAAATGAAGATGGTTGTGATGAAGAGAAATAGCTTTGTCTGTGTATTTGGGGTGAATCATCACAAAATGAGTTTGGTTGGTCAAATCATTTCACTTGATCTTAATCCACAATTAATAATCTGTTAAATAAGGAATAGTTCAATAAATTTGACGGAACCGACCCAGAGAAGTTAGTCAACATGGTAATGGCAATATAAACCTGCGTGTAGACCTACCTGGATAGAGCTGGACTGGTACTTGTGGTACTCGGTATTAGCCTTAAGATCGTCGATGTCGATGGTCGGTAGGCCTGAGATGAGCAGCTCCAGCTCCTGCTCTGTGAAGATGGAGATCAGCCTCTTGGGAATGATCTCGTAGAAGCCCTCCAGGAAAGCTGCCAGCTGTTTACGTATCGCACCTGCAGCCACAACAGGAGAAAATCAGTGACATTTACAGCATTCTGTCTGACGCTCTTATCCAGAGCAAATTACAATCATCATTTTTATACGACTGAGGAATTGAGGGTTAAGGACTTCGCTCAAGGGCCCAACAGTGGTGACAGTGGGGATTGGACTGCTGACCCTCGGATCGGTAACCCACGGCCTTAACCACTGAGGCACCACTGATAATTATACACATCACACGGAAAGCAAAACATTAGCTCAAGTTCTGAACGATGTGCTGACGCCAGCGTTGGAGATGTAAAGCTCACCGGTCATCTTCATCTGGCAGACCAGGTGCACATACTCCTTCTTGTTCTCTTCAGTCACCAGGATATTGGCCCCATTGGGCTTCAGATCCCTCACCTCACACACACCAAACTCCTGGATCTGCACGAGAAGCGAAAGGAATGATTCAGTCATACATGCACACGTTTCTACCCCAGTCTGGAAAAAACCTAGTGAGTCACATTTTAGTCAAAATTCAGTTAGACTCGTTTTATTAAAACATTAACATTGCAAAAAGATTCAGGAAAAAAAGGATCAGGAAAAAGTCCGGCAACTCTTATAAGCCAATCAGAACCAGGTATTTTGATCATGTGACCTACATACAATATGGCAAATGCCTCTCAAGGTGACCTTGAAAGATGAACGTTATACACCATACATCAAAAAGGCTGAGATTTATGCTCCAAATATAAAACGAAGATCATTTTAATACCTACATATCATAGAATTTGACTGCATTTCTGGGCAAGTCTGTAACACCGCAGCATTGTTTATTTGTGTGTCTGATGTAATTGTAGAATCTAAAATAGGAATTACGATTTAGCGTTATATGATTCGGGGAATCCTTCTGGGACTCTGTAAGTAGGGAGAGGATTCTGATAGTGAATCTGGATACTAAGAAAATACCCTGAGCAGCCGCAAAAGAGGTTTGAAAACTGGCAAAATAAGTGGATATTTCCATTTTTTACAACAACTTTGAAATTAAACCCTTTCTTAAACAAGCATTTTAACAAGGAAAGATTGTGTTAGTGGATATCTGTATTTTCGTCCAGTTACGCCATTTTCAACTTACTTTGTCTCTTATAATAAATGCTACCTTGCGACTTAATCTGTATTATGCTCGAGCGAGTATAATAAATAAACTAACAATAACTACAATGTTTTTACATATGCCTCAAATACCTCTCTTGCAGCAGAACCGCCCCTCACCACCAGTGACTAAAATGTGACTTTCCAAGTATTTTTATAGCAGGGCTGATATCTAATTACTAATGAACCATTTTTATAAGCAGTACCTCAGTGCTGAATGTCAGATCATAGCCCAGGGTGGACACATCGTTCTCCAGCAGGTAGACCAGACCTTGGAAGAAAGGATAATCCTCACTCTCCATGTCAGTGTACCTGAGGGGGGATGGGGAAGGGGGGTCGTCAAACAATGGATTAGTTTTAATGAAGCCAGTACTGCAATGATACGGTTTCAATAATAAATAATCTACACTCTGATTCTACGCATGAAGCAAATTGTAAAATGTGTCGGAAATAAATAAATAAAAAAGAATGAAATAAATTATATTAATTAAAAAAGACAACAACCAGAGTTGTGAAGTTTTGCATGAGGAACTCTGACTTAAACACCAAACTATTCCTCTGAGCGTTTGCAGATTAATTAAACATTTAAAACATGGTTAAAACAGCAAAATGTTTATGGTGAAGCAAAAACCACCTACCGAACACTCTTCCCCAGGATGTGTTTGTAGAAGCTGCGTGTGAAGTAGCACTCCAGTAGTCTGTTATCGTACACGGCCTTGGCCACCACCCGCCCCACGAACTTGAAGTAGCTGAGATGGTTGGGATTGCAGTGAGACGACGGGTTGATGGTGTAGGTGACCCGGTCTCCCGGTGACGTGCGGAACAAGGCGTACATGGGGTTAAACATTTCTCTGGAGATGATCATGTACCACTCTCTTAACAGGCCACCTGCATCCTGGCCCTCCTCCCCTTCGAACACAATGTACCTGAAGAGTTCAAAACGAGCAGGAGATGCTTCAGTCTGTTATCCCGTTAGAGGAACAGGTGGTTTACTCTCTCAAGTTACACAACACGCTGCAACAACGCCATGATGAATTACACTTGGTTCGCTTAAAATGGCGAATAATGAGTAATTAGTAAAGGACGCAGTTTAATAGAGCAGCTCCGAATTAAACACTCACAGTCTGTTCTTCATGTCCTCTGGGCTCTTACGGTGCAGCTCTCTGTACGAGTCCTCAAAGACATGGTCTCTCCTCACATGGACAGCCATGTCCTCCTTCCTCAGACCCTCATCCAGGCGCTCCAGTTCCTGACGGAAATACCTGAGGGGAACGCGCACGCGATCAACATTAGCTCAAGGCCCAGAGGCACTTCGGAAGCTGAAATGAAGCCTCTACATGCAGTGTAACAGTGACTTACTTGCGCTTGACATCAAAGTCAAGGATACGGATGTAGTCCACCAGGACCGCAAAGGGGCCGTCAGCCAGGTGTGTGGTGGACTGGCGCAGGATCTGGTTAAGCACCGTTCTGTGGGTCTCTGGTACAGAAAGACAAAAAGTAGTAAATAAAACACACCAATCGAACCGAAACATTCAAACACTGAGCACGGATTTAAATCTACGAGAACAAATCTGGGATTTATTTGATTACTAAAGCATCTCACTGTGGAAAAATATATAAAACTAATATCAGCAAGAATACTCCATACACTAAACCGATGGTATATAACTTGACTTGTTACACCAGCAGCCTGCCTCATCGTCGTTACTGACACCGTCTTTATTCCTCGCCAGTACATTAAGAAAAGCTCAAGCTGACACCGTTATGTGCGTGTGAGAATTTACCAGCGAAACGGAGAAACTTCTGGGTGTCTGGAGGCAAATTGGAGGAGATGTGCATAGAGGAGGGCTCCCGGGAAAAGAATGGGTCGAGCGAGGATGGCGTGGCGGGTGTGAGCGGGGCGGGAGAGAGAGGAGGCGGTTCGTCTTTGATGTGGGACAGTTGGCTTTCTCGGGTGTCTCGTACGGGCGGTTTGCTCTCGCGTTCTGTAGCGTGCACCAGAAAGAAGGCCTCCACCGCCGGCTGCAAGACTTCAAAAACAAGCTACGGTGTGAATTTACATCGGCCTTCGTTAATCATCTTAGTCAGTCATGTACAGTGTTTTATGATTACCCAGAACAGCGTGCTGGTCATGTGACTCCTCTAGTTCTTTGAGACACTCGCCCAGCATGTCCCAGAGCTCATCCAACAAGAGCTGCTCGCTCAGGAGGGGCAAATCGGGTAGGCGCTCCTCCTGCTCTTGCTGATTACTGGCCTCCTCACCTGCGTGCAAACATGTTCCTTTAACACATTCATCAGGTAACAGGACAATTAAATTACTGCAAATCCACTGGATAACTGTGGAACATAAAACACATCCAATTATCTAAATATACAACAAAATGAATTTCAAATATCCTTGTTAAAAAGAGTAGGGTTACTATACTGAAATGCAGCGAAGACTCACCAGATGGGGCCTGGTCCTGGTCCTGGTCCAGAGGCGAGGGCTGATCCACATCCATGGGGGAGTCATCTCGCTGAGCTGCTGGTGGCTCTGCTGCAGAGTGCATCTCCGACTAGACCATACCAGACCAAAAAAAAAAGGGGTGGGGGTGGGGGATGAGATTCCACACAAAAAGCTGCAAACAGCACATTTTATACAGGAACAACGACGTATTTTTTTTTAAACCAACAGTATACATATCCTCAAAGAGAGCACCATGCACTAAAGGGAAACAATCAGGACACAGGTAGGGAAACAATCAGCTTGGGTAGGGGACTCAGCCGTAACAGCCAATCAAAATCAACACACGAGAATGGAAAGCTAAAAGCGCATTCAAAATTCGAAACACCACAAAAGCCATAACAGGTAAACAAACATCAGGCTGTCAGATGCTACTGCGTGTATAATGCAGTGGATATTTAATAAAATGCGCGGGGCAGACTGCGGAGTCGTGTGGTGGAATCAGTGCAGTTAACCAATCGGAAGCATAAGGTCAATACAATGAAAAACACGTGGTGGGAGATGTGAGTCTTTGGGTACAGACCATACAGAATTCTTGGAGGTGCATAGAAGTGGATCTCAAAGTGGGGTCCATGAAGCGCAGCCAGGAAGTCGATGATTTTTATACATTTTTTTTTTACAGTAATAAAAATCACAACCCATAATTTTCAGAGTTATTTTATATTACATATATATGCTCAATAACTAATAAATAAGGCAGGCTAGAAATTAAGTCTTCATTAGAAAGATTATTTTAATAAGAGTGTAGCAAAATGCTTGGGTCTATACAGAAGGTTGCAAAAGTATTCACCCCGCACAGAATAAACAATGATAGGTTATGAAGTTACTCTAAAATCCTGATACTCCAACAGTATGATGTTCAATAATTCTATAAAATGTGGCTAAATCACAACTGTGCTCCAAAAAATTGGAAAATGTTTTATGAATAGCATTCATTTAATATATAAGTAAATACCTCTTAAATAAACATCTTTACTTCTGTTTTAGTAAAACGCAAGTCTTCCAAAATCTCCTGTTACATTGAAAATACGTTTATGTTCATCATCAGATAGTTTTTACTTGCGTCTTAGAAGTTGCTATCTGCTAAATGGCGTTCGATAGTTTGTTAGCCCTTTTTGAAAAGGCTGCCAACATTGGAACATTTCACTCCGGCTAGTGCACAGAATCGCAAGACTGGGACATGGATGGGTCAGTTCATATAAAGCAAAGGCAAAAATAACAGTATACAGATATTATACTAACAAATCTGAACTAGAACTAGAACAAAAGAAAATAAAGCAAGTCACTAGACGAATAAGACTAAATAAGGATTAGACAAGCATCTGCATGCATTCATCAAAGACTGGTGTATACACCTCAGTCCGTTCTAATGTACAACACCACAGTGTGTACTGTTTATTCTTTATTTGGTACAGCCCATTTTCAGTGCCGCCGTGTGAGGATTTATTACTTGTTTTTTAATTTCCACGAGAAAAGTTTTCATAGCATAGCATGTTTTGATAGGAATGGACAAACTATGCATGCAAGCGTTTAATTCCACTTAAAGCATTACATTTAACATACTGTTAAACTTCTACGCTAAATTTCAGATCACGTTGTAAAGTTAAATGTTTTTCCATGGTGGTGTGAACACTTCTGCACCCGTCTGTAGATTGCTGTACTGAGGCTGGGTGATAACGTTACGGTGCACTATCAAGTTTTGCTAAAATACGTTTTCTTCCTGATCACAAATATTTTGCTTAAATTTGTCAATTATTGATAATTAGCTCAATTATTATTCCACCTGCTCATGAAGGTGTTGTGTAATGTGGTGCGAAGTGCAAGTAGCAGTGTGCCTGCTGTAAATCGCGGTCCATGCTAACCGTGGCAGAGCTGGCTGAGCTGGCAGGCGGGTTGTTGCTTGTAGCAGTGCTGGGGACATGGCCAGGCGCCACAGACGATCCAGAAGCAACAGTGGAGGAGGAGGAGGAGGATGCAGAGGGTGGGGCAGCCTGCTGGAGGCGGCGTGCCCGCTGCCCCTCTCTCACCATCTGAATAATGGCATCTGCTTCAGCCTCCAGCTGGCGGACCGCAGCCTGAATACTGCTGGTAGAGCTCAGACTACCGGAGCCTGCAATCGTAGAAAGAGCAGGACACACACACACACACACACACACACACAAATCAATATTAGAGTCAGAACCTGAACATCTGTAACTACAAATGAGAACCAGACCTGAGAGGGAAAGTCCCTAAACATGCCAATAGAACCACTTGTACTTTATTTAGAAATATTAAAACAGCGGTGGCTCAGTGAATCTGGATCTGGACGACTTAATGCAATACTCAGAGTTGGACTTCTTGCCTGACAAGCTGTCACAATCAGACCCTTTACTTGACTTTAAGAGGGTGACATCCCGTTTTTTTTGTTTGTGGATACTCTTACTCACTCAGTCTACCAGTCTGTTTGGCCTTCTTGTTGGCGCGGCGTGTGTCCTCCCTCAACTGTATGATAACCTGAAGCACTCGCAGGAAGAACTTCTGTGTCGAGGTCTTTGAGGTAAGTGAGCTCATGCAGGGCAGCTGGAGCTCCCGGCCACCCAACGTGCGCTTCTGAGCAGCCACGATCACCACACTCTCTGATCCGTCGAACCTGCAAGCAGTCCATCGATTGTATAGTCAGGGTAGTACCACAGGGGTGCCAACATCGATTTCTGGCTCGAGAATGCTGACATTTTTGTGTGCCCTAAAAGTCGAGATGCATGCAATAGGACAGCAAAGGAAGTCGTGCAAGTGGATAGTTTTTCAGCTAACTAAATAAAGTCCATGTTTGTTAACATAAGTATGTTTGCATTCATTCATCTTCAATGACTGCTGAACTGTGGTCGGGATCACTGTAATTTAATTACTGTCTTGGTAAATTAGTTTATCTTGATTACGTTATGGGAAATGGAACCAAGCAAACTCATTATAAAATATTACTGGAAAAAAATAATAACTAAGAAACCGGGTTGGTTGGGGGGTTGGGGAAGGATTAGACAAATTCCTTGGGTAGTGAGATTTAAATAATCCTGAAGACATCTCTAGCCCCTGTGTACAACGTGTAATCAAAACGTACTATGATTTCCCCTGTAAGGAACTAACGGGGTATGGTGTGGTCATGTGCATGCAATAGAGGCGCGCAGCGAGTTCTCGGAGTCAGAATGTCATGTGATGCTACACCATCAGAGATTGTGTTACAGAACAGTCCCAAACTTTATCACATCTAATATTGTATTCAATATTTACAGTTTCATGTGTTTAAAAAATAATTAATTTAATTAAAAGATAATATCAGTACATCGTGAGACAGTAAACGCAAAATGCTCCAAAAAAACAAAACATGCTCTCACCTGCTGGTCATTTTGCCCTTGAGTCGAGCACTGATAGAGGGATCTTCATGAGCCGCCTCTGGAGACTGGGCATCGGCCCGTGCTCTCTTTTGCTGCTCCAGATTATACTCCCGTAACTCCGCCAGTAAAGTGCCTAAACACGAGCCGTGTGAGTGGCGACACCTCATTTAAGATTCGAAAGAATTCCAGAGCAAAGCTGAACTAACCGATTTGTTTGCAGAGCGTGTAGCCGAGGTGGCGGGCTCCGGTGAGCAGGAGTCTGAGCACAGTGTCCCGGGTCTGGCCGTCTCCCCTCGACAGCTGCAGGAGGATGTTGGCTGCATCCTCCAAGCCCTCCTCTGAACACGAGTGGGAAGTCAGCACCTGGTGTAACACACGCACACAGCAGGGGTCCTTAATTAAACTGACGTTGCTGGGTCAGAGGAGTATAGCAAGCAAGATGTGCAAGTGTGTGTGTGTGTGTGTGTGTGCGTGCGCATGCAAAATATCCCATACCTCTACAGAGAGCTGCAGTTGTTTCTCTGTTAATCCAGTGGAGGCCAACTTGGCATCGGTGTCTGTGCTTGCTTTTTGTTTGCCTGCATCGAGAACAGTTTTATTTATCTCAGCTGTCAGATCACAACCTTAACTACGTCGCCTCGGAGTTAACGTGCGGTTTTGTTTTGGATGTTTCCAGTAAATATATTGTAGAACTCATAATAAAATCATTTGTTTTAACTATAACCCTATGATGAAAATCATGGAGCGGTTCAATCATAACTTTACTTTAATGATCTGTTAAACACACAATCGTAATCATGATTTTAGAAAACACACAACTCGTACCAGTGCTGGTGCCTATAGTTGCAGTAGCCGTGGCTGTGGCTGTGGTAGCGGTGCAGGCTGGTTGAGAAGTAGGCACCGTTCCTGCTGCAGAACCCTGACTGGGCGCTGTTCCCACCGATCCGGCAGCGGCTTGAGCCGTGGGAGCTGCAGAAACAGTGGAGGGTGCCTGAGGCACGGGGTGGCCAGCTGGCACTTCAGTAGCCTTGTTGTCAGGCAGAGCGATGGAGATGAGAGAGAGCAGCCGGAGGAGTTTCTCGGTGAGCAGAGAGCTGCGGCGGATTACGGGGTGGGACAACATGTTCATCAGTTGGCCCAGCGGAGACGCCTCCAAACTCAATTGAGCCCCTTCGGCCTCGCCAGATGCCCCCAGGGGTACGGTCTTCATGGAAGCCTTGCCTTTACGACTAACGTTCATGTTGTCCAGCTTGACTAGTAGGTCCCAAAAGTCGGTGGAGATGCCCAGGGACTGTGGGGTGCCTGTACAGGAGCTGAAGGAGTTGTGGGTAGAGGATGGGGTGTTGGGGGTAGCCGAGATATTTGTCTGGTTACCAACGCCTGATCTGCAGCCTCCGCCGACTGCGGAGGCGGAACTACTGCACAGGCGAGAGTCCATATCAGAGGAGGACGAGGACGACTGAGGGTCCTTGCAGCGCTGCTGTGTGAAGTGGCTAGGGAAAACCTGCATAGATGAAAACAAAACATTTTAGGAAACCGAGAGTGGTGTTAAAGAAAAAAAAATTTGTTTTTCAAACTGGAATAAAACAATTTATAATATAATATAATATAATATATAAATATAGGAGTGTTATATAATATATAAATATAGGTGAAAAGCAAATATTTCCCCTGAAATGAATTCAGTGTAAAAACAAATTTTACAGAATTTTTTCCCCATATAAAACACTAATATACTGAATTCTAGCTGAGAAAATGACGACTGATCCCAGATAGTTGATGCTGAATCTGCTCATTTTCTGATAAATGTTATTTCAACAGTACTCTGGGTTTGTTAAGAGCCTCAGCATCAGGAAGTGAAGATCTAGGCCCCTACTCACTCACCTTGGCCAGCTGAATAAGGGTATCCAGTACATGTCGACAGACCACAGGAGCAGCTTGTGGGTGAATATGCACCGTAGAGCCTCCACCTCCTGAGCAGCTGACTCCCGCTCCAGTTCCTGAAACTCCTCCGCCCAGGCCCGCTGAGCCCACAGCTCCTCCTGCTGAATGTCTGTCCGCATGTTTCCGGCCTGAGGCACGCTGGATCTGAAAGATGTTGGTCCTGCAGCCCAGCGCCGCGTCCATGGACACAGAGAGCCAAGAGAGCTGGCTCGAGCTGCGTGATTCAACTCGGTTCAGCAGCTCCAGAGAGGAAGAGGAGGATGACGGCACTGAGGCTGAGGAAGAGGAGGTGCCCTTGCTGGCACCCGATGACCCCTGACCTTGTGCGCGCTTGCCTCTAGCCTCGTCAAGACGGGCTGTTTCCAGACAGAGCTCGCTCTCGCTGCTGCGCTGAAGGATGGAGAGCAAGCTGCGGATCACCCACCCACGGGTCTGGGAGTGGTAGCACAGGTTCCTGAGCACACGGTGCAGTCTACTCGTATTCAGCTTGGGTTCGTCAACAAACAGAAGCACCAGGAGGCATGACAGAGCTTCGTGGTCCAAGAGGAGACGTCCTCGGAGTCGCAAAAGGGAATCCACGTTGGAGCTGGATGGGCTGCAATTAAAGTCCACAGATTACTTAACAGATGAAACAACAAAACGAGAATCTTCGTTTACCCTAAACCACTACCCCTACACACTGACCGGTTGTGGTTAGAGCTTCCACCCATCTGGAAGGTTCCGCCTCTCTGCACAGCCAGACGAGTGTACTGCACGCCACGGTTCCCGCCTAGACGGCTAGTAAAGGCGGGAGAGCGCAGAATGGCTGACAGGGCAGAGGAGGAACTGTGGCCGAACAGGCGTTCATGCATCAGCTGCCTCTGGCGAGCTTCTTGCTCCCGACGGAGCGCTGCAGCCTCGGCCGCGATGTCCGGGGGCATGACAGCCAGCACACTGTCCTCCATGTCCTCCAGAACGGAGCGACGCAGCTCAGACGGCAACGTTTGGATGAACGTGACCGGGTCAAGGGGTTGGTCTCCCTGAGAGGGCTGCTGGGATTGATCACGTCGCTGCTGCTCTGCCCTCTGCTGAGCTAAAACCTGACCCCACACACACACACACACACACACACACACACACACACACAAAGAAAATGTATACCACATCTTTGGATAAAGAGACAAACCAGATGTGGACATTTATGCCAAAAAGAAAACTTTTTAATTATTCAATCAAAGGTAAAACTTGTAAACAAGGTTTGACCGTCTTTCTATTGATTCTTTTTTTAAAGCAGAACAGACTGTCAATCAAAAACAAACACGCTCAGACTATCTCACCTCCTCCTGAATGGCAAGTGGCAGGGCAGCCAGAAATTCGCGGCTGACTTCGGTCACCCCAGGGCTTCCTCCAAGCACAGTGTTTGCTGAGGAGGAAATGGAAGAGGACACAGAGGGGCGAGAGGGTGGTCTGATCCCCAGCTGGTTCTGCAGCACCTCTCGACGGATGTCCTCTGGCAAAGCAGCCAAGAAAGAGGGATCCACGCCTTCAGGTAGACTGATACCTATGCACACACACCATCCAAAAGGTGTTCCACATTCTTTCTATATTGCCATCGTTTGTAAACCACCTCGAAAACATTGTCAAGTTTTTAAAACACGCACCTGCAAGAGGATCATCCTCCACATTGCTGGTGGACGGGAGGGGCTCTTCCTGGGTGGCCTGGGACTGGCTGTCGGCGCTGTCACTCCGAGGCATGGTCTCGCCAGGAGAAGACGCTGAAGTTGAGCTGGGATAATTGAGAAAATTTAAAATTCCCTCCAATCCATAATTCAAATACGGCCTGTAAACATAGTGTAAATACACGTAGGTCACATACCCCGTGTCTGCATCTGTCTGCCGGTCAGTGAGTCCACTCTCGCCACTTCCTGACAGTTCTTGAGACATGTGATTGGGCTGTGCTGAATTGGGTGCCGGTTCCTCTTGGGTTGCAGAGGTAGGGCTGCTCGTGTCCATCGGCGAACCCTCTAGCTGTGATACCACTGGCACCGGCTCAGAGCTCCCCGGTATATCAGGGCTCAGTGAGGCTGAGGACCAAGAACATCGCATGTTACATAACAGGGTATAAAGACGGTTATTTTAATTTTTTAATAAAACACAAGTGCAATCTTATAGAATTAAAAACGTTAAGTTGATTCACCTTCTCGAACTGTGTCCAAGGCGGCTCCTCCTCCCCTCTCCCCCCCAGTGGAGGCAGGTGACATTTCCATCTGGGAGGATTCCACTTCACAGTTTGGCCTATCGGGAGCCGTGAGCTGAGGTACTGCACCTGCCAGTGAACCAAGTGAATCAGGATGCGGGTCGGCCAGCAGGAGCTCTGCGATTGGCTGATGCACCTGCTGACTGATGGCTGTCTCTAATGAAACCAAAGCCTGTTCCTGAGGGGCAGTGGGGGTGACGTCTCCTGAAGGTGGTGCTGTCAGAAAGCCCTCTGAGGAGCGAGGTGGATCCAGACACGTGGACACCCCACCTTGGGCTCGTTCTCCTTCTGCTAATCATGACAAAGGCCGTGTAAGCGCTTTACATTCGGCTGTTCGTTTTAAACAAATCGGATGCATCGCGCATTAAGTGTAGCTCGAGGGGCTGCAATGAGGAAGGCAGTAAGTTGTATAGTTATCTCCTTCAAGGGCTGCGCTATCCTGGTCCCCAACAACACAACTTACTACCTCACCCCAGCACAGTCAAAACACAACGATAGACAACTCACACAAAACAGAAGCATATAACATGGATTTTAAACTATTAAAAAACAATAAACATAATTATAGCCTTCGAGCTCGGGCAGGTGGTGTGATGACGATTCGTTCTGGTGACATGCGAATGCCGTGGGAAAGACAGTAGGCTGTATAGTTATCTCCCAGATCTGGTGTGATCCTAAAACTATACAAACTACTACCTCATCCCACAGCCATCACGAAGACTCGTGCTGCAAGCTGGTCCTACACATCTCTGGTTTCATCTGTATGAGGCACTAAGGTGAAGGTCTGAATCCAGGCTTTAGATTTCTAAATAACCAGATACCATCGTGCATGTAATCTATTCTCCAGAACACACAGCGTAACCTGGTAATCCTGATTCCATAGCAAGAATGTGAAAGTAATTAGAATACCTGCTGTGTTTTCTCCTGTTCCGTTTACAGTTCCTACAGTAGTACCCTGAAACACACACACACACACACACACACGAGATTAACACATCCATATACCGGACAGGACCACACAGGTCTCAAGTTCTGGCTGAAATCCATCTTGTCACTCTCAGTGAATATTGATCTACTTCATCAGTGGGAGTCAGATCCTGTCTGTGCCAGTAATAACAGGCCCTGGTTGGAAGACACGCCCCCGTTCCCCTTTCCCTCGAACCTGCAGCGTTTGCTCCCTGTTCTCTTCTCCGGCTGAGGTGCTCCTCTCATTTTGCTTAGCCTCTTCTTCCTCTGCCAGCTGCCGCCTCCTTTTCTCCCTGCGCTCCTCCAGCTCCTCGTCACGCAGGCTCTCTAGGTGTTGCAAGATCGGGACCTTCACCACTGAAGAAGGAAAAATGGATTAGATTCAGTTATTAGATAAATTTCAGAGATCAAGACTTTTTTGCACAAGGACCATGGAATGGTTTTATGTGTGTGTGCGAGCACAAGATTTCATTCTGTACTGTGGACGTAGAAGGAATGATAAATTAGGGAAATTAACCAATTAATGAATTAATACATTAAGAACTATGATGCTTTCCCTCCCATTGGTCACGAAAAGAATAAACATGTCAGTTACACTACAATAAACCTATATGTATGTACAGGGCCACGGTAGCTCAGTGTTTAAGGCTCTGGGGTACTGATCAGTAGGTCAAGGGTTCATACCCCAGTACCACCAAGCTGCCGTTAATTTATACATAACAAATTTATATTAATACAATTAAAAATTAATATTATGCCACCATAAATGTGTGGGGTGAACTACATAAAAAAAAAAAGTAAAAACACACACACACACACACACACACATATACATATATAGAT
>JBCNYG010000003.1:25618227-25631968 GCA_039654305.1 Porochilus rendahli | reverse complement strand
AACGGGAAGGGAGTGCGGGCGGGTGCGCTGGAGATATAGAGCGGAGAAAAAACAACACACACACACACACACACACACACACACACACACACACACACACACACACACACACACACACACAGTCACCTTGAGCTTTGCCATCATGCTTCTGTGATCGCTTTAAAGGTCACCGTGTGTAGCCACCGTCATTACCTGTCACTGTCACTCTCCCCTTCCCTCTCTCTCTCTCGCTCTCTCTCTTTCTCTCTCCCTCTCCCCCTCCTTATCCTGAGTTCTGCCATGCATTTCAGTGCTTCGCTTTCCAAAACAGATCAAAGTGCCATCTTTAGTTGGACTTTGAAGGTTACAAGCAGAGAGGAGTGATCCCACAGCAGCACCTGACGTCACAGAAACGGATCATCACCAGCTGGAACAGGGATGTGTTGAGGGATTCAGTGTAGCTGGTAGGACGAATTACTGATTATTTTAGTATAAATGTAAGTTTCAGACAGCCTCTATTAGCATTAGTTCTGGCTATTAGCACTTACATGCCAGGAATTCAGACATTGCCAATTTCGATTGCCTTCGATCGCCAATGTCAATCGCCAACACCCACACCCACACCCACACCCACAGAGGCACTGCGAGAACACAGAAAGGCCCTGGTCACCCGGCAGGCTTGGACTCAAAACCTGCTTCCTGTGAGGCGACAGTATAAACTACGGCACTACTGGGCTTCTCTAAATAATACAGAGGAGCTTGAAAGTCTAAGAGTCCTAAAATATGACCTCATACATCGCCAAAGTCCTAAAAAAGTAGATATAGTGACTCCAATGAAACAAATGAGACAGAACATGTTACACTTGATCATTTATTTATTGAGGAAAATCTATACAGTGTAGAAATATAGAAACTTCTTAAGTGTGCACACACTGTCGAGCACCCCTGTACACCTCAGTGATTCAGGGCTCAGCATCAGAGAAAACATCAGCTATCAGAATTTCCTCTGGGTACTCCAGTTTCCTCCCACAGTCCAAAGACATGCACATTTGGCCAGTTGGTTGTTCCAAATTGTTCATAGGTAAGAATGTGAGTCTGAATGGTTGTGTTTTTGTTTGTGCATACGGCGAGCTGTTCAGGTTCTTTGCTCAGAGTCGGCTGAGATAGGCTCCTGCCTCCCCATGACCCTATATGGATTAATCTGTCCAGAAAATAAATAAAGTAATGAATATTGGCATGGTGGCTCCCTGGTAAGCATTGGTACTTTACAACAAGAGGCTTGTGGGTACTCATGGCTCATAAGGGGCATTCTTGGTGGAATTTGCATGTTTTTGAAATTTGGTGGAATTTGATGATTTCCACCGCTGTAACACATTTTTTAAATTAAATTTATGGACCCCTTGGCTTTGCGTCATGGAGCCTGAAGGAGTCTAGACTCCAATAAAGAACCACTATAATACACTGAAGAGGGATTTATAATAAACAGTATTGTACTGCTTAAAATCATTGGTAATAATTTCAAAAAAATATTTGAATCTTTTAAAAGTATTGATATAAAATCTGCTTAAATGGTGTTAGGTTTCCTCTAAAGTAGAAAGGTTCATTATTTCAGCAGATATGATGGAAGAGGTAGCAAAGACAGTATTATACCAAGGAGACCACAAACACAGGTGCATCTTTTTATCAACTCTGAAGTCTGGACTAATCACTGGCAAACTTTAATCAGTTATGATCAATTATTCATGGCCTGAGGCCTAGTGAGAACGTCTCTAAAACGCTCTCATACAGACAGCCCAAGATGAATAATTCAAATGCCATTTATACAAAACCAAGTGCCTTTCTGATGCCACACGACTGCACTAGATATGTTATGCAACACAGGATGGAAACGAGTTAAGAGCAAAGATGATTTATACTCCATCCAAATCAATTAATCAATTAACTAAACAACAGACGAACGACAGGCTTCCAATCACTCATGTTGTTATTATGTTGGATAGATCATCACTTAAATCGATAAATAAAAAAAAACTTTTATGGAAAACCTACAAGCTTCACCACCAGCAAGTGCCTGGATGAAACAACATATGCTCTGTTTTTAGTCCTGGCACATTACATTAGTTTCTAACGGAGGGACAAATGGATAGACAGTCACAGAAAGCGCAATTCCTTACTGTCAGAACCTATTTTAAAATCCCTGACAGCAAGCAAGCATTAGTCACCACACAACCTGTCAGTATTTTTAAATGCTGCACCCTTTCCTTTCCTTCTCTTTCCTTTCATTTCCTTTCCTTTTCTTTTCTTACCATTGCTTTAATTTCCTTTCTTTTTCTCAAATTTCCTTTAATCGCCTTCCCTTTATTTGCCTTTATTATAATATTCTTTCTTTTCTTTCCTCCGCTTTCCCTTTAATTTTAATACTTTTTTCCCCTAATTTCCTTTCCTTTATTGTAATATTCTTACTTTTCCTTTCATTTCTTTTCCATTCATTTACTTTTTAAAATATTTTTTCTTTTCCTAATTTCCTTTTCTTTCCTTTGTATTAAAATTCTTTCTTTTCCTTTATTTTAATATTCCTTCTTTTCCTTTCATTATTATTCTTTACCATTGCTATCCCTTCCGATCCTTTCCTTTATTTTAGTATTCTTTCCTTTCACCTCAGCAACAATGAGGAATGACCAAAATGGAGCAGTTCAGTTCTCTTCACCAATTTATTCCATAGTGATATTATTTAACAGGATTGTGTGTAAGTGTTAAAACACACACACACACACACACACACACACACACACACATACAACCCCCCCCACCCCCCACCACCAGAATTATGATTATTATAATCCAAACCTCCAGGTTCTTAAAATCTCCTTAAGTTCTGAAGAAATCTAAGTAATAAAGTGTATTTAAATGCCTATTTTAGCATTTGCTCTTTAATAGTCTAGACTAAAATAGCTCAGCCTATACTGCGAACACACTATACTGCGAATATGCAAATATCTGTTATGTGGATGACATGATCATCTGCATTAGACAGGTTATACTAACGCCACCACAGTTGGTGTGCAGTTAATAGACCAAGACTGTACATCCATTAAAAAAACAGATGATGTTTTTAGGGAGTGATATTAATATTAACTGGAAGTATTTTTCCTGCAGTCCAGCATTTGCTAATGAGGGCTCATGGTATTGATATCTCCATGGGAACGCCGTGGGCATCACTAATAAACCGTACTCTTGTGATTTGTAGCATTTCACTTAATTCTGAGATTAACAAATAGTCTAATATATGTCAGAGCCTGTGATGCATTACATGTTGGAAAATATAGGTGAGGGTTAGTGAAGAACATGACATACGATATATTAAAAAGATGGAATTTAAGCTGAGATTTTAATTAAAGGCTGGGATAGAATGAAATAATTCTCATTAAAAACCAAGTAGAGACAATTAACCAACCCGAGCAGGAAGGACAGGATGGAAAACACTGAATTATTCGCAGTATTTTTCTAAACAAATATTAATAAGTGTAATGAATTATCGAATGTGCTGTGAGCATTTCATACAGATTCAGTACTTTTTTTTTAATACTAGACCAAAACCTTCAAGTGTCTTATATTGTTTGGTAAATTGTGAGGCGAGTGTGAGTGTGTGTCACTCAGCGTGTCTCCTGCAGTGCACACACCCTTGTCATGTTCCTGTCAGATCTGAAGTTAGGAAGAAAGATGAGCCCTCTTTAAGGATGACACAGTGTCCTGCTGTGACAGATAGAAAGGTCTGTAACACTACAGAATTCAATCTTTCCATCCTTCTCTCTCGCCTCCGTGTTGCGTCTAACAAATAGATCCCTCTTTCATGATGTCATAAACACGTACGTCGTATTTCTTGGAGAGATTTTTAATTTAACTGAACTGAATTTTAAAAGACATCTAGAACTTCATTCATTCATTCATTCGCCGAAACGCTAAATCGTGCTACGGCCACAGGGAGGCTGCAGTGTATCCCAGCCGACTCTGGGCGAAGTTGAAAAACACCCTGAACATCTTGCCAGTCCATCACAGGGAACCCTTTTGTATTAACCATTTTATTTATTTATTTATTTTTAAAAGCTCAACAAATAATTCTACTTTTCTAATTCTACGATTTTTATTTATTCATTCATTATATGTACTGCTATATATACCGGCAGATTCACACAGGAAGCTGCACAAGCGGAGAAAGCATGCACAGTCAATGATCGCCAGCGAAATGAGCGACAAGAACCGAAATTTTCTCAAGCGACACGAAGGGAGCTGAACTTTCACGCCAGACGTTTCGAGTAATGCCATGCTTGGGTTCAAGTTTATAAAACGGTTGGCATTTCCCATGAGTATATATTTATATATGTTTAACTCTTCCCAAGTCACCATACACGATAATCTCCACTCTACACTTTCCATGAGATAATAATGATAATAATACGCTATTAATTACAATAACATCAGCTTAAATAAACTCATATAATATAAGACAATGATAATAAATGTTCTCATGGGCTTAATGTTTGGAACTAGTTTGCTGCTGATCACAGTTTCACGTGGAAAGTTTTTAAGGGAGTTACCTAGGCAACAAGAGCTGGTGACACTTCAGTGGCGAGGCGACACACCTTTGTCATGAGGTAATTTCATGTGCAGTCCCGTGGTGAATCGATTTGTGTGACACTCATCGCTTCCTGTGTGAATATAGGGTTGCAGGAATGCTATCTGAGTGAAAGGTGGGGGTACACCCTGAAGACCTTACCAGTCCAGTCCAGTACAGTGCAGGGCCAACACAGACAAACAACCATCCACGGTTGTTTTTTCAAAGTAGGGGCAAACCAATTAAGCCAATCAAACCAATCAAAAGCCAATTAGCCTAATGTGCATGTCTTTGGATTGTGGGAGGAAACTGGAGCACCTAGAGGAAACCCATGCAAGCACAGGGAGTACATGGAGAGTGTTCTGAGAAATACCCGTGCCAACCCAGGCCTCAAACCCAGACTTCTTCAGACTACACTGCTACACTGCTACACCCCTCGTGCAGACAAAGTTTAAAACTAAATCTTTCAGAGGCTGACACTAACACAAAAGATTCTACAGTGACATGTTCAGGGTCAGGAGCAGAGTCACCGGGTCACAAACAGAGGATTATCCTGACACTGGAAAAGGATCTGTGACCGAGTCGGATACAGTACCACTGATGGAGGCTGGAATGAAACAAGTACCCGGAGCATGGATTCTTATGTGAGAAGAGCCTGAGGCAGAAGTAAATGCAGCAGACAGGAGGTATCTTGGGCATATAAAGGGTCAAGAACAGAAAGAGGATCAGAGACAGTGACTGAGGCAAATGACAGGATTTGACATAGAACTAGAACCAGAGACGTTGACAGGTGTACAATCAGAAACAACAGTGTCTGAACAGATGCTGAGCTGAAGCCAAAAATGAAAGCTTAGCAGAACACCAATCTGAACTCTGAGCAAGTTCAGAGTTACATGAGAAGATAGCACTGACATGGGATAACTCAGAGAACCAACAGAGGCTACATCAACTGCGCTCAGAGCACCAAGAGCGGCTACGTCGACCCGCATGAGGTTAGAGACAAAGCTAGCGTGGTGCAATAGAGTGCAAGGTACCACTGCCACAGTAGCATCTCTCTGTTTCTCACTTTCTGTCTCTGTAAATAGCACATCTATAACTCCTTGCCAGCAGTGCGTGTGCGCAAACAAGCCACGTGATAAAACCTTGTTTTCTCTTCTCTGTCTTGTCATTTTTGGGTGGAGGTTTTCTTTTGTTTAAAAATTCCAGTCATGTTAGCATAACCTCCATGTTCTTTTCTGGGAGACGTCGTAATACGGACTTAGACACATAACCAAAATAGGTTTAGTTTCTTTCTTTCCAGATCACCTTTAAAGCGTTCAGACAATGACCTTCTGAGATTTGCTGGGTATGAAAGTCATCACAAGGATAAGTAACGCTTTCATTTCTCACATCACAATGTCAGACAACACTCAGAAATAGTATTATGCATAAGTTCCTAGCACACGTATAGTCTACGAACATGTTATGAACATACTAATCATCAAACATAAACTGTCCAGCCACAAATCCTACAAAAAGCTTTTACATTAAAGGTAAATCTGACATAAAAGCCGTACTTAACAAGCATACGTATGTCCAGAAACCTTATCGCTGCCAGTTAGTCAGATCCAGACTGGGGCAGATGCTTTCTTCTATTCCGCTAAAAAATGATCTTGGAAATTCATGTTTCTGTCATAGCTTAATATGTTTATTTCCTGTTCGGTTCCTGTTCAGTCTCATGAATGAGTCACTAAGGGGAACAATTCAGTATTGAGTATTACCATGCAGTGAATTCAGTCAAGCATATTTAGTTGATCTGAGCTGGAGATTTGCAGCTTTTACAGATCAAACTGCTTAATCCTACTAGAGTCTCGGGGAGGCTGGAGCACCCTGGACAGCTCTCCAGTCCACTGTAGGGCCAACACACACACACACATACACTCACATGTATAGTCAATTTGAAACAGCCAATTAGCCTATTGCGTTTGTCTTTGTGCTGTGGAAGAAAACCAGAGTACTCAGAGGAAACCCATGGAAGCATGGGGAGAACATGCATACTCCATACAGAGACGCCCTTGCTAAGTCCAGGACTCGAACCCAGGACCTTCTTACTCTGAGGTGGACATGTGACCCACTACACCACTGTGCTGCCTGTCCTGAATTAATTCCCAACCGACACAATAATTTCCACATTAGTGATGCCAGCCAATGGCTCTTAAAGGTAGCCTGAAGGCTCAAATTGCGAGTTTGCACTTTGAACAGAAGGAAGTGACAAATGAATGCTTCCTGTGGCCTGTTTGGCAGAAACGTTGTCTGCTAAAAGTGTTTCCTCTTCCATCGAACTGATCAGCCGAGTCTTTTGCTCATTTATGTTCCTGCCATTGCAGCTTACTTCTCTTTTTTTTTCCCTGCTGGGCTCTGCAGCTGCATCTGCTGCTTAATCCTCTTCTTGCTGATGAGTCATCAAATCAAATCATCATGACCAGAACCCTGTCTTAATTTAATAATAAGATTTTTATACACATTAAATGCGGCACTCCAGAATAGTGAACGCGTAGATGAGCTCTATTAGAGATAGTACATAAGCATCATGGTCTATTTTATTGACTTGAGTGTTTATTCTCTACTGAAGTTCCATCGGTACTTTTGAGATCCAGGCAATCTTTTCATACAATAAGAAAAAAATCATATGACACTTTATATTCATAATGTGAAATTTATATAAATAATATTACATTTAAATAACATTCTGGAGCAGTGGTGGCTTACTGATCCGAAGGTCAGGGCTTCAAGACCAACTATCACCAAGTTGTCAACCCTGTCACTGCTGTCCCAGTCCTTGCTGTGCAGAGATTTCATGAAAATCCACCCATACGTTTTTATGTAATCCTGCTTACAATCACAAGAAGAAAAAAACAACCTCTATGGTGAAGGAAATTACACCAGAGATCTGAAAACTGATACACAAACTCACCGTGCACATTTACCTTAACGCTAGGAAGTGGGATGTCCAACGGCTGTCCGGAACATAGCTGTGCAGCATGCAGTGTTTGCAGGGAATTGTTTCTCCATTCTGCTTACTGTAACACTAGTCCTCATGCGTCTCGATGAGAGTGTATACACCCCTGCATTATTCTCCAACAGGTGCATGTGGGTAAATGTTGTTGTGCTGTTTTTGTGTGTGTTATGACACTATTTGGACTGCAAGACTGATTTCCATCCCCTGCGAGAGCCTCCACTTCGTCTGCTTGGAATAGGGAGCGGTAAATAAGTGGTAATGGGAGCGAATAGGAGGGAGCTAGGGAACATTTTCTGTCATCACTTTAGAAGGTTGTGACCCCAGAGCCCAGTGACACTGAGCTGTTAAATAATTCAGCGGCTATCTTGCGCTGGGCCTCTGGAGAAGCTGTGGCTGTGATTGCTTGGAGCTGACTGACTGACATTTGCACATGAAAATGGGCTTTGTTTTCCCCCAAACAGCAGGACAGCTTAAGGAAAACAGTGCAGGGTCTCCGAGGAGGGGGTCAGAGTAAGGAAAGGAGGGCCAGGCACAGGTGAATGGCATATACTCACCTTACAACCCACCCACCAGCTGGAGCGGTGCAGAACATATCAGGAACGTGTAGACTGCAATAATTAGCAGAGCCAAAAAAATGTACAACACATTATATATAAACAAATAAGCAAATAAATAAATAATATGAAAACAGTAAAATACAGAACAAAAAAATGGGCAATAACAAATTCTGACAAAACTCTTAAGGCACATACACTTTTAAGCTTAGTACAGGTATGTATGAATATGCATGCTCTTTGGCTTCATGCTGATAATTCATTCATTCGTTCATTGGTTTTCTATGCCGCTTGAACCTAATTAGGGTCGGGGGAGGCTGGCGCCTATCAGGATGGCTGGGCAGGGTATAAAACCTTATATCAATGTCCACGGAAACTCAAATGTTTGAAACAATTAAAGAAAAAGAGAGGAAAGCTTCAAGCTGGTCAAATTAAGTAATCTTTCCCATGACTTTTCTGGGTTCATAACAGATAATTGTTGTTTATGTACAATAGCTTATCTTTCTTATGATTATTATTATTATTGCTACTTAATCAGATTAGCCTGGTAATGATTCTGCACATGGCATAGTGATGTCCTTGTTAGCCCCTCTGCCTCACAGTAAGAAGATTCTGGGTTTGAGTCGTGGTCTCAGCATTTCTGTGTGTAGTTTGCATGTTCTCCCCATGCTAGTGTTTCCTCTGGGTACACATGCCCCTAGGTGTGAATGGTTGTGTACGTGTAACCCCTTTGCCCAGAGTCGTCTGAGATGGGCTCCAACCTATTCCTGACCGTGACTGATGAATGGATAATGCTGCATATGCTTGTGATGGAACAGGGTACTATAATATTCATTCGCTATTTGTTTAATCTGTAACGTATTCATACTATGAAGCAGAAAATCCTGGATGCTGTTTGTCTTGCATATCCAATAAGACCTAAAAGGTAAACTGCAATAAAAAAAAAATTTTTGTAAAAGAAAACATCATTAATTTATGCAAAGTTATCAACCCAGGGGGACGCAGGGATTTAGTGGTTAGCACTGTTTCTTCCAGTGAGAATTTTGGGGTTTCTTCTGGGTACTCTAGTTCCCATCCGCAGTCCAAAGACATGCACATTCGACCAACTGGTTACTCTAAATTGTCTGTAGGTGTAAATATGGGTGTGAATGGTTGTGTCTGTAGCCCTGCAATAGACTGGTACAGGGTATATTACACCTTTCTCCCAAAGTCAGTTGGGATTAGCTCAAACTGACAAATAATATAATGAATGGATAGATGATCCAACAGCGATGGCCTGGCAGGCTGTCCAGGGTGTACTCTGCCCTCTCAATAGGAGTCAGCTGAGATGGGCACCAGCTTCCCCGAAACCCTAATTAGGTTAAGCGGTTCAGAGAATGAATGAATAGATGACTCAACATACATGCAAAAAATTAAAAATAAATAAAAAAAATACACCAGTGGCAAATACAGTTCTTCTGAACGTAACACATTTTCTTCTGCAATTAAACATTTTTATCTTGATGGGTGTTACGTGCGTAGCCAACTCTCTTCCCGACTCTCACACACCGCGAGCACACTCCCCTGCATACTAATCGTCATCACCTGCACCTCATTTCCGGATCTGATCACCTCCACTATATAAACCGCGGCTAGACACACTTCAGTGTCTAGCCTCGTTGGAGATGCACAGGTTTTTCGCTGCTACTCCTTCGAGCGTTTTGGACTCACCTCAGCTTCCGCATTCTTCACTCGTCACAACCTCTTCCAATTCTCCCGGACCCTTCATATCAATTTCAGTTGTGTTTGTCGGATTTGGTTCGCCCCTCGTGGCAGGTTTCCTTTTCTACCCCGTTATGTGTTTGTGGCTCTCTGAGCCTGTGTTTATCGTGGGACAATAAAACCCATTGTGATATATCCTTCTTGTCTCCAGGAGTCATCATAACAATGGGTGTGGTGTCTTCCAGGAGAACCCTGACCTCGTTCACAGGGCATGAGGGCTCACAGAATGATTTGCTGATGAAGAAAACGATGTAAATCATATCCTATAGCCTTCAGCATATTCAAAGTTTGAACCAGTTACACAAGGGTACTTTCAAATTTTCTCTGCCTCACTTGGAATTTAGGGGCATAACTGTATAATTTAAAGTCTTACATTACCTTCCACAATACCATGAAAGTTTGAAACATTCAAAGAAAAAAGGAGAGGGAAAACTCTGAGATGGTGCACTAGGACAATGCGCCCCTCCAGACAGCACAGGTGGCATTGGCAGAAGCAACCAAATGTGGTTTTTGAACCCATGCACCTTACTCACCCGACCTGGCACTGTGATTTCTGTTTGTTTTCCAAACTGAAATCACACTTGCGTGGTGTCCGTTTTTAGACTTATTACTAAGTCATCTATGCTGTTGAGGACTGTCTGGAGGCTCTGGATGTGACATTCTTCCCTGAAGGGATATTGAAGCTTGAACATCCATGAACCAGGTGCACTGAAGTTGAAGGAGATTATGTTAAAAAATAGCGCAGGATCAAACTTTCTCTTGAGATGTTTACTGAGCGAGGCCGAGAGCTTTTTGAAGTACCCTTGTGCATCTATGAAACTTTCAGAGTGATGTGTTAAAAAGCGCTCCTCACCACCATCATCAGGGACGGTGTTCATCTCTTCAGGTAAATTCCAGAGACTTTAAATCTGCGTTCTTGCGACTCATGGTGGCTGAACACCTAACACCTTACTTACATTCACTCTTTTTGTGTGAGTGTGTTGGCCCTGCGATGGACTGGCTGTTGAGGGTATGCCCTGCCTTTACCCAGAGTCGGCGGAGATAGGCTCCAGCCACCTGTGACCCTGCGATGAAGCAGTTCGGCCAATGTATGAATGAATAAAATGTTGGGCACTAGCTAATATATATATATATATATATATATATATTAAAGAGTTATTAATTAAAATTACCATACCTCAGAGTACTATAAAAAATACATTATTTAATTACATTTTTTTAATTAAAAAATAATTTTAATGGTCCTGGGCACAAGTCCCATGCTTAGTGATGGCATTTCTATGTGTCTCCCACAGAGAAAAGACCTGCACATTAGGCTAAGTGGCTGTTCCAAATTACAATACCCTAGGTGTGAGTGTGAATGGTTGTGTGTGTGTTGGCCGTGCAATGGTCTGGAGAGCTGGATGGTCACTGAATTGGTTGCATGTTCTCTCCACGCTTGCATGGGTTTCCTCCAGGTACTCTGGTTTTTAAGTGCAAAGGTACAGTCATGTACAATAAATACCAATCCACAACACTTTGACGATGCCATCTTATAAAACAATATGGCAAAATATCACCTTGTAAAGCTTTTTTACCACCTGCTCTTATGTAATTTCATTGTGTAATATCACTTAAAATGCCTTTCCTTCAAAACCTTCAAAAAGCCCGAACAGATACAGTATGACAGTGTTCAACAGTGAAAGTTCTTAAATATAGTTTTTAAAAGTATAGTAATAAAAATAGTCCATATAAGTTGAGGATTGTCCTGTTATGTAAGTGAGCTATTTCACATTAACGAGGTTAATACAGCGGCCAAGATTATGTTTCTTCTCTTTATAAAGTACGTTTATATCATAGTTTTATCACAGAAAAATAATGCCAGCCACTAGATAATATACTATATTATAATATACAGATTTAAATCTAGTCATCAACTGAATGCTCCATTCCTGAGTCTTACGGACGGCAAAATATGAGAATATCTTTACAATCTTTCCATGTTCAGCATAAAATTCCCCACTACTTAGCAAACACTGATGCAAATAAATATGCCATTCACATTTGAGTGAAAAGCTTTTGTTTAATCCCTAAACCCTCACAGAAAATGAATGTGGACTTAAAGAGGAGGAGTAGTGGGGCTGCATGCTCTCAGTATGCTTGACCATATCTCTCAGCTTGAGAGGCGGAAAGCAAGGGATAAGTGGACAGCAAGGGGGAGGGGGGAGGGAGGGGGTTAAAGAGGAACACGAGCACGGGTGGGGCGCAAGACAGCTGACAAATTGTGATTAATAAATGTGGTCCGGGACGGCAGTGTGGAACGATGCTTATTAATAGACAGAATTAGAGTGGCTGTGCAACTCAATCTGCACACTGTCACTCTGCATCAGGCGCCATAATCAGAGCTTAATGAAACAGCGCAGCAGCAGCACCCCCCCACCCCCACCCCCGCCCCCCAGAGCCTCTTTACACCACCTCCCACCCATTCATTCTCTTTCTGTAATCGCTTTCCAGGATCCACCCTTCCTTACCGGTAAATAGATCCATCACCCAATACGCATACACATCCACGTCTTAAGAGAAACGTGAATCTATTTATAAATATTTTACTCATGGAACGAACATGACGCTAAAAAACCTGTCCTAATGCAGTCCTAATGCAGGTTCATAAGATTAAACTTCTTACCATATTTCTTTCCAAGTATGTTAGATAATCAACACAAGATAACCAAAAAATCTTATTTTTCTTGTTAGAGAATAGAATTCCGTAAGTGCAGTAAATTATTCAGTAACTACATTAAAACTAATAGGAAAGATGTGCACCTGCAAGGAATGTAAGTCTAAATATGTCAGCATGACCTAGCCCTTTTTATAATTTTTTACAGACAAATATAATCTTACAGTCAGAACTTCTTGGATTAAAAACACTAGGTTTTTATCTTAACTGTACAGATCGGAGTATGTGCTATGTTTGCTAGGCTCTAGTGCCAGAAAAGACTTTTTAAACATTTAAAAAAACACTTGCATTCTTAACCAATGTTTTAGACACTGGACCTGTAACCCATTTTTTTTATATAGGAAACTTAAAAAAAGCCAATACATAAATCTTAATATAAATATATAGTCCCTGCCTAAAAGCAGAGCTCTTGTATTTTTCCTCAACAAGAAAAATCACTGAATAAACAAACAACAAAAAAAGCAAACTTGCATAGTACAAGTGCCATCAGGGCCGAAGGTGGCGACGTATGCTGGGTTGCCCTGCGTGGGAACGTGGCAATGAACGGGACAACAAAATCGAGCTCATGGCTCTACAACATTTGCATAAGTAGAACTCTGATATAAAATTAAACTGGTTTAAAAGTAAAGAACAAAAATAGATAAAGAATTCTGGACTAAGTAGTTCTTAATTGAACCTAAAATGGTTCTTTAAAGAAACCAAAGCAGTTCCCCAATGACACTGTCCTACAGTGAAGATTATACTCCACCACTTTTGTCTAAAAGGGCTCCTAATAAAAAGAAGTAAAAAATTACTTATCAATAATTTTTTGGTGAAAAGCAGTGATCAATGCTATTGTAGGCAACTACAACCAAAAAAAAATAGTCATAAACCATTCCATATGGTCTGAAGTTATTCATGCTATGCAAAAGTCAAAAAAATGTAATTTGCGACACATTCCGAAAATGGTATTTTCAGTGTTTTTGTTCATTAGCCATACTTTTACCTCAGTATCGTCATCAGAATGATTTTTTTGGTTATCGTTGCCTACAGTAGCATTGTTCACCCAAAAATTTTAGATAAGGAATTTTTGACTTCTTTTAATTAGGAGCCCTTTTAGAGATAATCTTTACTGCTTATAT
>JBCNYG010000003.1:25530365-25546800 GCA_039654305.1 Porochilus rendahli | reverse complement strand
TCTCTCTCTCTCTCTCTCTCTCTCTCTCACGCACGCGCGCACACGCAAAGCTCAGTAAATGAGTGACACTCATAAAACTTGTAGCCACGAGTCCGCCACGCGCATGAGGTGGGGTGTGGCTGTGGGCGGAGCTTGGATGCTCTACTAGAAAGGTCAAAGCGGAATCCGGGCTCAAACAGAGACTCTAAGAGGCGCGTGCAGAGCTGACGGGTATCCGCTGATCAGCTGGAACAAGCTGAAATTTTTGGGAAATTTTCTCCAGAACATTTAGAGGGAGCTGTGTAGCAATCTCAACCGGTAAGATATTGGACCTTGTATTATATTTATGTTACCATATAAAATAACCTGTGATTAATGTCCCAGTTGGTTGACTTACATGACAGGTTTATTAAACTTAAAATGAAAAAAAAAAGACTGAAATCTCAAATCGATATAAGCATGCAAAATATTATTCTCACTGCGCACAATAATAAGCACAACTGTAATGTGCATGCATAAAATCCTCTGTGTTCTTCCAATAAGTTTTTACACAACAGTGTTAAGCGAATCCGATTTATCTGTCTGAGTTTCATCAGGCTACGCGTTTGCTGACTTTGCTTTAGAGGCTGCACAAATTAAATCCGAGCAGCTTGATCCGCCTAAATCCCCTGGTGTCCTAGATGGTGAGCATCTAAAAAAAAATAACATCCTGAACAAAATGATTTAGATCTTTTTTTACATGCTTCTATTTCAGGTCAGCTTAAATTTCTTGAATTCACAATGTAGTTAAGGTAATTTTTATTCAGCTGCAGCTGTTATTTTTCAGTACCAGTAGACACTTGTCACTAGTTAACTAGCTATGGTTATATAATGCACAAAATAATACACGGATTATTAATAAAAAAAAGTAAAAATGCAGCGCACTGGCAGTTCATTATTATCTGTGAAATCTGCTGAACTTGGTGAGAATATTTCCTTAAAAAGACTCGAGGCAGGTTGAGCTCTGGACTGTCCACTCTTTATTTCTGAATGTTGAAACCATATTTCTCAATAGTTAAATGCACTTTTTTAATGAATTCTTGCATGCCTCTGTATACTCAGATCACAATGATGACCAAACCATATGGGAAGCCTGGAGATGTGACTGAGTTGGTCAGCTCTTTGGGCTGGATCGAGGAAGACCTGAGCTCCCAAGATGGGGAGCAGACTCCAGAAATAGGCGAGCACTATAACCTGAACAGGAGGAATAGTCGCATCCCAATAGATCTTGGCAGTGAGGACATGGAGGAGGAAGAGGAAGAGGAGGAAGGAGAATGCGGTCTGGATGGGGAGAAGGCGCCAAAACGACGGGGACCCAAGAAGAAGAAGATGACGAAAGCCAGGATCGAGCGTTTCCGTGCCCGTCGGGTCAAGGCAAATGCCAGAGAGCGCACACGCATGCACGGACTCAATGACGCCCTGGACAACCTACGACGAGTCATGCCATGTTACTCCAAGACACAGAAACTGTCCAAGATCGAGACACTGCGGCTGGCACGCAACTATATTTGGGCATTATCAGAGGTTCTTGAGAGTGGCCAGTCACCAGAGAGTCATGGTTTCCTGGAGATGCTCTGCAAAGGGCTCTCACAGCCCACCAGCAATCTGGTGGCTGGCTGCCTTCAGCTGGGTCCCACAGCCATGCTTCTGAGTAAACTGGAGGAGAAAACTGGTCCATTGGAAGCCGTGAGCACTCAGCAGGCCCACACTCTGAGCTTCCCATCACCTGGTCTTCCCAGCCCACCCTATGGCTCCTTGGAGGCCTCCCACCTTCTTCATCTAAAGGGATTCAAAGGAGCAACATTTGAGAATCACTCCCCTAATGAGTGTAGCAATGGTACACCACCTTATGATGGTCCGCTCACGCCACCCCTAAGCATCAGCGGCAATTTCGCCCTAAAGCAAGAGCCTGACACCGAGAGGAACTACACTCAACATAACACACACCCGACCCACTATCTGTCTTCTCACCATTACCCAGCATCCTCCATGGCTGGATTACCTCAGGGCCATGCACTCTTCCCTGGATCCCGTTATGAGCTACCTTTAGACATCGCTTTCGAGTCATTCGCAGCACCACATATAGTGAGCTCACAGATGGGCACCATTTACAATGAATAAACAGCCATGACTTCCACAGACCTCAGAACATGTATCCAGAACTCAAACAGATGTACGGAGGCAGGCAACAAGCAACACTGTGAAGGAAATGTGTCCAGTCTTACATGGCAACATTGCAGATATTTTAATTTAATTTATTCTTGCATTTGTGATCAATAATTTGGCTTGGGACTTATTCTGAATTCCCCCCCCCTATAAACCTTATTGACCTTAACTCCTCTCCCTAAATCGAGAGGTCCCTTATGCATATGCTGTAAAGGTTACACACCCCTCTCCTCCCTCCACTTATATTTTTCTAAACATGACTTGTGCTCAAAAGCCTATTTGGATAAACACTCTGAAAGCAATACATTTTGCCACAAAGACACACAAATGCATTTATTTATAGCCATATTTAATATTTATTTTGACTGTGTGATTTTATAGAAACAGTCCGCACTGGTTCATCTTGTGTTTTCCATTCCTCATAAAGTATTTAATTTATTTATTTGATTTTTTTTGTATGTATTTTTGAGCCATTTCTACTGTATCTGTCATTTCAAAAAATGTTTTGTAAATACTTATTTCGCACTTAAAATAAATATTCTTATATTATATATCAATCTTTTGGTCATCTATTTGATTTCTTGTCGTTATTTGGCCCAGAGCTTATACAGTTTAAAAGAAAAGTACAAACCTAACTATTAAAATAGCACACAGTGGAGTATGTCACTGGATTTCACAGGGTTTTCCCTTTTCTGAATAGATGTAATTATTTTATATAAAATTACAGGGAATGTACACTTGACTACTTCATTAATCATTAAAATCATATTAAAATCTCACTAAATATACAGTGAGACAGTAAATGCAACTAATGGGCAGTATGATAATTTTTTTGGGTTAGTTAGTGAATAGATGGTAAAATATATGAAATACAACAGAGTATCCGATGAAAATAAATAAAAAATAAAATTAAATAAAGCAATGGGCAAATTAAATATTCTGCACAATGTCAGTAGTAGGAATTTAAAAAGTGTCTAAGTACTAGGACTAAAACTATAACGTGTATGTGTGTGCGTGTGTGAGGGAGGGGTGTTTTCCTACTAGCTTCTATGTTGATCATTGTCTGTCATTTGTTTTACACGTGTTGCAGGCAAAATAGAATAAAAAGCAAAAAACTTTCTTTTAGGGGCAGTGCAGTGGTGTAATGGTTAGCACGTCCACTTCGCAGTAAGAAGGTCCTTGGTTTGAGTCCTGTGGTTGGCGAGGGTGCTTCTGTGTGGAGTTTGCATGTTCTCTCTGTGCTCACATGGGTTACAGGACAAAGATATGCACATTAGGCTAATTGGATATTCTCATTTGCCCCAGGTGTAAATGCGAGTGTGAATGATTGTGTGTGTGTGTGTGTGTGTGTGTGTGTGTGTGTGTGTTGGCCCAACAATGATCTGACGAGCTGTCCAGGGTGTACTCCACCTTTGTCCATTGTTGACTAGGATGGGCTCCGATCTTCAGTGACCCCAATAAAGGAAGGTTTTCCGAAAATGAGACGAGGAGATAAAGTATCCTTTTGATAACTGATGTTGGGGCCAGGTTTCAATTTATATGTACATTTAGGCACAGAATAAATGATCTGCAGCATATCCTAACAAGGATAGAAAGGATGTAAATATACTTGTATATGTATACAGAGTATATATGAATGTTTTAGTCCTTTGTGATGACCGAATGTCCCCACAATGAAAAGAATACACGAGGAACACACAAGAATATAGAGAGGGTCTTTTAAAAAAAGAAAGAAAGGACTGAGCAATAAGTCAGGTCATGTTGGCCTCAGGCAGCCATGGGAACTCGGGCCTGCAGAACAGGTGACTATCATGAAGGCCCTTTTCAATCTCACTAATATTTTCCCAGCATGTCAGGACAAAATGATAAGAACACAAAAAGAACACAATCGAAAGAAATATAAAGGATAAAGATGAGTGGAACATAATTTCATACCCCATATTTGCAACCAGATGAGTAGCCCCATTTTGAAAAAAAAATGTATTCAAATGGGAAAAATTGTGACTGTATTTATCACAAAGTGCTGATCTGAATGTTTTCTCAAATTATCTGAAGTGCACGAATAAGGAGATGTGCATTAAGCAGATACACAAGGGAGAAATAAGCAATCAGAATGATTTAAACGCTCCATTTCTGCAACCAAAATGCTCATTTAATTAAATGTTGCAGCACCACACAAGAGAAAACATTCATTCATTCATGCATTCATTTTCTAAAGCAGATTAATCCTAATTAGGGTTTTGGGTGCCCATCTCAGTCGGCTATGGGTAAAGATGGGGAACACCCTGAACAGCTGATCAGGCCATTGCAGGGCCAACACATGAACAACCATTCACATTCATTCTTACAGCTAGGGGTGAATTGAAACAGACAATCAACCTACTGTGCATGTTTTTGCACCATGGGAGAAAACCGGAGTTCACAGAGGAAACTTACACAAGCCCAGGAATCAAACCTGAGACCTTCTTGCTGTGAGGTGAACGTGCTAACCACCATGCCGCCCAAGGTAAATCCTACCATTGATATTTTAATAACGTATATTGTTAGTACTCATTAATGGCGTGGAAGCCTGGATGCTCCTTCTGCAAACTGTGCCTTTCAAATCCTGAGTGAATTTCATTGCATCAACTGCCTTTTTTTTTTTTACAAACACATTTATATCACTGCAATCAAGCCAAGAGCCACTGATTGTGTGCGTTGCTTTGTGCTGATATTGGTCAACATGGAGGTTCTTCAACTGTGAACAAATAAAAGGGTAATGGAGTGTGAAGGTGGTTTGGAAAAGCAGTGGAACAAGTGTTTGTGTGTTTGTGTGTGTGTGTGTGTGTGTGTGTGTGTTAGTCTGCATTTGTGTGCATGCATTATTTATTTCAGGCATTTCTAAAAAAAGGGCAGGCTGTTGTGCATGAAGTGGAGCCCGTTCTCAGACATCTCTATAGGTTTGTCTTTTCCAGCCCCGGCACGGTGAGAGAAACGAAAGAGGGAAAAAAAGGAGTGATTGTTTTTAGCGGGCGCCACTGGTCCATTGTAAGTGCAGCCTGTTCTTTCTCTTGACCTTCGACCTGCATTGTTGTGAAACCGCTCGTTCGGGGAGCTGAGACAGCTGGGAGAACTGCGGGGGGGCTGACAGACAGCTGAGGTACAGGGCACAGAGAGAGAGAGAGAGAGAGAGAGAAAGAGACATACACACACAGAGAGAGAGAGAGACATAGAGGGAGACATAGAGAGACAGAGAGGGAGAGAAAGAGAGAGACAGAGAGAGAGGTCGTATGCAAATAAGGAGGTAAATGAATTCTGTTCCAAGTCCTCTGTTCTTTTCAATAGCTCAGTATCCTCTCATCCCCAGCACTGAACACATAGCTCCACATGGCCACAGATAGAAAGAGACAGACAGGTGTGCATAGAGGCAGGAAGGAGGGTTGGGTACAAAGTAAGGTTAACTAGCTAATGGATACAGAGGATGGCTGACGAGGTAACTGTGCTGTTTTGGTTTATAAAATAGATATGCTAAATGGGTTGGGCATTAAAAAAACCTCAAATTAGATAAACTAAGAACAAGTTTAGCTCATTACGCTTATTCAATTCTGAAAACATTTATATTCTTAACCCACGTTTTTAAGATTACTCATGAAATAAGCGGCACAAACAACAGATGGCTAAAACTGTAAAGCTTTGATGGTTAAACGAAAGTTAAAAAAAGTAAAAAAAAAAAAAATTCTTATCCCAAAAGCTTCATCTAGGACCTTACAGGTCTCAGCTAGCATGTTAAAGTTCCCAACAATACAATCAGAAAAATACTGAAGCAATGTGGCTTGTTTAGAAGAGTTGCTAAGGGAAAGCCTCTTCTCTATAAAAACATGGATTAGGATTAGGTTTACAAAGTTACATCTGAACAAATCAAATGTCTTCTTGGAAAATGTCCTTTGGACTGACCAGGCCTTCGTTATAACACACATCACCAAATTTGATGAAAACAAAACACAGTGTATCAGCAATAAACACCTTATACCAACCATTAAGCCTGGTGGTGGAGGGGTAATGATTTGGGCTTGTTTTGCAGCCACTGGACCTGGACACCTTGAAGTCATTGAGTTGACCATGAGCTCCTCTTTATAGCAAAGTATTCTAAAGGCAAATATGGGCCACCTGTCCGTCAGCTAAAGATCGGCTATCTTGATAACATACATCATATATGCATATATAAATATGTATCCAAAGCAAATATTCAGCAATCTGACTACATTGGAAAACTTGTTTTGAAAAAGTTGTCATAAACCTCAGAAAATACAAATTTTTGAATAAAAAGTGTTATATAAATGATAAATATAAAGAAAACTAGTATTTTTATTCCTCGTATTTATCTAATAAAGGCATGTTAATATTTCATTTCCATTTTTATAAAGAGTATTTTCACAGTTTAACACAAAAGCAGTCTCACCAGAGTAGGTGGAGATGTTTGTGAACGATCAACTGCTCTCTGCCTGTGCTGACACGAGCTTTCGAAAGCCGTTGGGAAGAGAAACGTGTTGCTCTGATTGAGGCTCTGCCCTGTGACTCCCGTCTCAGGGGAGCCACTGCCATCACTGTGACCTTTGCCTGCCGCATCATCTCTCGCGCATTTCACATAGTTTCAGACACAGCAAGATGAAAAAAGACATAATGTATTATCAGTAATTAAAAAACAAACCAACCAACCAAAAGGGGCAAAAATAAATATACAGACAAATGACATAAATTATATAAATTATATGTTATGATCTCTAAATTCTGAAATATCTATGGGAGTATTCTCATTATATAGCTTTGGGAAGATTGTTGTTGCAGAGGGGTGTACATTCTGTGCTAATGTATATTCAAGCAGTTTTGGTGGGCCAATACCTTACACACTTCACCTTATATAGGTAATACACCAGTGTTTTTCTTTAATGTATTACTGGTTAGGACAGCAGTGGAAGAACAAACCAAGGAATAATGTGATAAATTCTGCATTATCAAAGCTTATCATATGATATTTTCCCTTTTACTTCATGCTATACACCTAGCATTTAATCGGGGTTGGATCATGGAAAGAATCCCAAATAAGGGGCCTAACGAGAAAATTAATTCATTCATTTTCTGAACCCTTTAATCCTAATTAGGATCGTGGGGAGGCTGGCATCTATCTCAACCGACTCTAGGGGAGGGCAAAGTACACCCTGGACAGCTCGCCAGGCCATCACAGGGCAGAGACGCTGACGGCTATGCAGCCTCCTCTTGACGAAAGTCAGCAATGGTTCTTTTACACGCCTTCCACCACAGACAGTGAGAGACACGGCCGGCCTTTGATAACCCAGTTAGCTGCACTGAGGGGACAGCAGTGACAACCCGGTGACAGTGGGGCTTGAACCGCCGACCTTCAGATCAGTAATCCAGCATAGTACTACTGGGCCACCACTGCCCCCTAAGGAGGAAATATGACTTTATGACATTAACAGCTACAGATACAGTAAAGTAAAATTAAAGTGCACATAGTGCATTTTATAAATGGCTAATAATAAATGCATTGTATTGTATCAAGCCATAAAGGCTTAAAGCATTTCTACATTCAAATGGCAAAATACACCACATTGGGTTAATTAATCCAGGTGAGCCAGATCACACACATTTAGCATTTTTGACTTACGGACAACATCCACTTAAACACACACACACACACACACACACACACACACACACACACACACACACACACACTCCCAGCTACTTAGCCTACTGTGCATGTTTTTTGACTGTGAGAGGAAACTTGGAAGTACCTGGAAGAAACCCACGCAAGCACACGGAGAACATGCAAACTCCACACCGTAATGCCCCAGGGTATCAACCCCAGGCCTGCTTTCTGTGAGGTGGACGTGCGAACCACTGTGCTATTGTGCTGCCCCCAGATGTGAATATAAATATACAAACAGATTTGGAACAATAACTATGGAACAGATATACAGTCCATGGCTAAATGTATGTGGACTACTATATGTGGGTCATGTGGATTTCTGGTTTATATAAAGTGCTAACAAACAACCGGTCACCTTATGCTAGAGTTAAAAAAAAAAAAAAAAAAAAGCTAACAGCACAAAAAAAGAGGAAAAAAAACACCTTGCCTTATATTACCCTTCTTTACTAACTTATAATAGACCAGATATTTGTTTTCAGTGCTAAAAAAAGATTTCAGATTCAGTATTTTCCTGGAGTCTTTTTTATTCCAGTGGGCAGACAGTGTGAGAGTTATGCTTTCAAAAAAGTGAAGGAGAGGTGAAGACCGAGAGATTGGACATTAAAGTGCAGTCTCAAACCTCTCGCTCCTTTTCTCCCTCACTTTTTTGTCTCTCAGTGGCACTAATCCACTGGGCAAACAACACGAACTCCCAGTAAATGAAAGGTCCTGATCCACAGGGGCGAGATGAGGGATAAAGCATCGTGATTAAGATTGTATTAATGGGGCCATAGGAGGTTGGAAGGCTTTAATCAGTGGTTGTGCTGCCTTAATCCTTTGCCTTTAAGCTGCTGCTAACACTGTGATCCTCCCTCCTCTTCGGTCACTCACACTCCCACACACTCTCGGAAAAAGGATGGCCAAGGTGCAAGAGCTGGAGCTCAGTGAAATCGAGATGGAGGGAGACCCCGGGAGCAGCTGTGAGGAGAAACGAGGGAGATGTGGGGCCCGAGGGAAGAGGAGCTTTGGGAAAGGAAAGACAAAGGAGATGCAGAAATAAAAGAATAAGGACAAGTTGGAGTGACGAGGGAAGAGGAAAAAAAAATGACGGGGGGTATCGTGATTCACATCCACGCCATATTAAGACCTGTTCAAGAAAAAAAGGCATCGAATTTATGATTAAATCATAGCTTTGGTGTTTTATGTGATATAATCACAGTACTGGTTCCAAAGTAATAAACCAGGCAGAGAATGCTGGGTAATAGTTATAATTCCGGAAAGTCTCTGCTTCGAGAGTTACAGAAGAAAGACTGCATTGCAGTGTGATATTGTGAGAGGAGGCTAAAAAGTTGAGTCCAGGCCATGAGTGCAGGCCCTTGTCAGGGTGCTAGGGTGTCAGAGTTAAAGAGCTTCTAATGGGATGGGGATGCTGTCGTGTTTACCCTACCTCCCCCTCTCCACACGCCCACTGCATTGTGGACATGGCCCAGCTTTGAGTCTCTACAATGGTTAGAGAGGAGGGACAGATGGATGGAGGCACAAAAAGAAGGGCCGGGCCGTGTGAGAGAGGGAGCCTTTCGCCCTGCTCACGCTGCTTGCCGTGCAAAGAAATGGAAAAATAAAGAGAAAGCGATGGAAAGGAAAGAAAGAAATGGAAAAGGGGAGGGCAAGAGGTCACAGTGGGATTTGGAGCACTATAGATTATAGTCTATACACACTACGAAATACTGTATCTGCCTACACATTTGCCTGGAGCAGGCTAAAAAATGAGAATGAGAATGAGTTTATAGTCACCTGGAAGAGCTAATGGACTTTTTCTGGATGTAAACTGGCATTTTCACTCATATTGAATAATAAGTATTTTTATACCAAGCAGGTTGGTTAGAATTAAAGAACAAAATAATACAAACAGTAGTATGCAGTGAAATTCAAAGGTGGATAACGATGGAAATAGAGTCTATTTGTAAGAATAGTGGTTGTCACTTATGGAAAACAAATCACAGATATTGTACATGATGTGAATAATAAATGTTTTTTTGATGCTGCACAAGTGAATTCAACAAGAAAAATAAAGCTACATTAAAAAATGGTCTAAATGGAAAAAAAAACATGCTTATGTGAAACAAAAATATAATGTATTACATAAGGACTGATTACTTCATTTTTAATAATTCTGTTTTTTTTTTTTTAAAGAAAAAAAGCTTCTTATGGCAATAAACATGCCTAGTGGCTTTTTGCTAGTCACCATTTGAAAATTGATCTACATTGACATTTATATAAAAACAATACAAAAGAAGCACCATTTTCTAGAAGGAGAACTTGCATAAAAGTAGTATAATGATACTTTCCAAAAATCGCCACTTAAACCAGACTCCTTTTCATATCACAAGTATACAGCCTTCACTCCGTGGCCTCATGTGCTCTTGTGAGTTTAACCCCACACCTCCAGGTGAGGCCCTCATCATTAATTTGCACCGCATGTAATAAGCACTGAATGGATTTGATTATGGGGTTGGATGAAGTGGGGGGGGGATGATGAACAGAGGTGAGGGAGATGGGGAAAGGCCCCTCCAGTGTAAGATGAGGAGAGCTGAGGGACTGGGAGGGAGGACCCGTACACAGCAACAGATGGGCCCCAATGGCGCTCTCAGGTTGTAAACTTTCTGTTAGGAACATCTGTCCGTTTGTCCATATGCCACACACTCGCGCGAACAAAACGACTTGCTAACCAGCCACTGTTGAAGCGCAGCCACTCAGAAAACTCATCACCCAGGAACAGTTATTGCATATTACTGTTTCACATGCACGGGGATGGAAATGGATCGAACTTGTACATAAACCACTAACGCTAACTCCTTGATTAATCCACACCACAAATATTATCCAATTCTCCAGCACGGTGGGTTCAGACAGCACAGAAGATTAAATTTAACACCAAAAAGGTTTCCTAAAGTGGTTTTATATAAGGATCTCTTCATGATTTTTTAAAATAATTTTTCAGTCTCTACTGAGAGGATAAAGTAGAATTAGGCAGCTGATTGAGGCTCAGTTTCCAAAGAGCTGCATTACAAATTAATCCAGAACAGGGTGAGGGGGAGATGGGATAGTACCTCTAATCCAACCTCCCTTCTAAATACAAACATTTATAAAAGTGAGGGAATACATGCCTCATATTAACCTCAAATAGGTGTTTGCTTGCATCATTCGTCCTGATGTAACAAAGGGGGGTGTTTGCACAATAAGTTTATGAATAATAAAACTGACAAATATGAAATAAAAATTCATGCATTTAAATGTTCGAAATTAATCAATTACCAACAGGGCAACGTTTTCATCAACCTCATTTGAACATATTCTTGAATTGTGATAATGACTGGATGGGATTAAATAGCCAAAGTTCAGTGTAGATACACACACACACGACATCTGCATTTTGGAAAATCTGTCTGGGACCCGCATACCAGGGTTCTCAAACCATTTTACTAACACAAACACACACGAATATTTCACAATGAAACATTAATTAAAAATTACTAATTCACATCAATATTAATTCTTATAAACCTCACTATATCATAGTCCATATCATACCCAAAAGTGTATTTATAACTAATGTTCACCTTGTGTTTCCACCACTGGAACATATCTAGACAAAAGCACACAGTGGGCGCAGACCTCCACCAAATCAAGCTAATCCCAATTGGATGCCCCCCCCCAAAAAAACCAAAAACACAATTTAAATTTTTTATAACTTGGTGTACAATCCTGCTAACAAACCATGGGTAAGAGGCTCATGTTTAAAAAGTTACAGGAACAACTGGCTGTTGTAGCTCATAAAAATTAAAATGTTGTACTGCATTTGCCAAGAGAACGTAATATTCTCCCTTTATGTATTGTATAAGCATGTAGTATTAGATTTGGATACACTCTCTTCATCCCCTTCCTTCTTCACTCAGTGTTCAAAGTGACAGATGTTGCCCCAGCAACAGTTGGTACTGAGGGGAGGAGCTTAAGACCATCTGCCCAGGGTCAAGTTTTAGCTGAGTGGGGGCTTCATAGAGGGAAAAAAAAAAAAAAAAAAAAAAAAAAAAGTGTGGCAAGTTGAGCTAACCGGCTAAAAACATGGTAAAGGTTTTATTTATTCAGTTCCATCAGGCACCTGCAGGATTTGGTCAGGATTTGTGGGAAGGCAGAGCAAATACATCAAGATTCCACCCCCCCAAAAAAACCCCCACACACATTGCACTGGTCAAGCAAAGATCCCTGCATGACACTGCCTCCCTGTGGTCTGTTGACACTGTAAATAATTATGTTTGGGAGACAAATTAACACCACAGATTGAATATTTAAATATTTATAAAATTTATAAATAAATAAAAACAAAATTTATTAAAAAGAAAAGATTTGTTTATTTATTTACAAAAAGCCATAAAACCTCTACAAAATACCAAAAAGCATTTTCAACTTTTTGCTGATGTAATCCACTTCATCACGGAAGTACGCAATCTTCATGTGGGCAATTTTTTTCTGAATTGATGAAAAACAAAATCATAGAGAAAGAGAGATAAGTTCAAACACAAGCAGTCTTTTTAAATTTAAAAAAAAAAAAAAAAAAACAAAAAAAAAAACAAACAAACATTGACACAGCCTTGCTTACCATGTAATTGCGAATCCTCCCATGCTCCAGATGGAAAAACTCTATGGCTGTGAGCTCATCATAGGATTTCATCTGTAGGAAACCGCAGTCTGGAGAGCGTTTAGCATGCTCGGACCTTGCAAGGCAAATTAAACATGTTTGAGTCTTAACTTAATATAACTTAACTAAAATTAATAAATAAAACTATAAGAACAAGCAGCCTGGATGCAGCGCGAGTACACTGCTTTTACTGATTCCTTTGATCCAAAACATCTGACACAGGTCCTCTGTGCTGCCGATCTGATCTCTGGCATACATATTGGACGTCTCTGCTCTAATTTGTGACAGTGTTGATTTATTCATTGCTAATAAAGGCAGGCCTACCAGGGAACATCATCTGGCTCCCAGCCTTCCAACTCTTTGAGGCAGTAGAAACAGCAGGCCACATCAGGCTCATTCTCACTCGGACAGTGTACAAAACCTGCCTTGGCCATCTGTAAGTCAAGAAGGGAGGGGTTAAAAAAAAAGGACACCATATTGTATTCATTTCATTTTCTATTAACTTAATTCAGTATGTTTTTCCCCCCCCATCATTATTCGCACACATGAAGCTTAGGCAGCAGAGGTAGTGCAAAGGTCTATTGGTGGCCTAACCCCAACATGAACACCTTGAGCTTGAAGAAGTCGATGTGTGGTTTCAGTAAGATGGAGCTACAAGATCATTGGAAGTGCTATGGGAAATGCTTCTGGATCAGGTGATCTCATTGCATGGCCATTCCTTTCCTTGAACTCATCCCTTGTGAGTTTTTTTTTCTTAGATTACAAGCGTATACTCATCAACCCCAAACTCTTAAACCCATTAAGGGTACTATTCAGTAGGAGATCGCCACTGTTTCACCAGACATGACTTGCCATGGCAGCCTTCAGAAGTCACTTCACAGTTTTACAGAAAACAATCCAGCTGTATGAGCAGATTCAGGGACAGTTTCTGCCCACAAGCCATCAGGCTACTGAACTGCTAAACACGCTGTACGCACAACACTTGGCACACTTATTATACACACTTTACCTGCACATACCACTACCTCAGCAATACGGCCACTTCCAAAAATACACCCTTCAACTTCTTTTAGCTTATATTTATGTTGTTTTTATTTTTACTTTATATTTTATCTAGAACATTCTCTTTATGTGCAATATTGATGGGCATCTGAGTCCAAGAATTTCACTGCCAGTAGTAAATGTTCCAGTTGTACCTGTATATTACAAACCTAAAACTAGTCTTGAAACTTAAGTGAGCAAAATATTTGATTACAGAACAATTTTATTTTAATGTACCTTTGAAAGGTGGGAGGTTTTTTGGGTCACCCTGCGTGTTCAAATATTCCCATGAGCCACTTTATATATAGAGTCAACACTATTACTAGAGGTATATTTAGATATAAAACAAACTTGAGCAGAACACTAATAATCTTCGATTAGTTGGTGGTTAAAACCAAGCCTGATTGTTAGCAGTGGTTAACCACAGAGATAAGTTACCACAAAACCCAACACCTGTTAGAGAACTAATCTATAATTAGAAAACGTAGAGTAAATGTTATAGCACAAATCTGACTCAAACACACATTTATTCCCTACTAGCTGAACACATGGTGTTATCTGAACTCACCAGCTCAGGTGTGCACTGACAGTCCTCACGGAAAGGCCAGTCTGCAAACGTCTGTAAACGCTTCTCATAGCTGTACATTTGAACAAAAGCCAGGAATCTCACAGCAATAACGTCTGGATGAGCCATGACACCACACCCATGTAAAAAAAAATATATATATATATATATTTCCAATGAGGATATATTAGCACAAAGAGTAGTGTGCTTTTCTGTGCTGTTGCAAAACCAGGAATGAAAAAAAAACAAGGGTGGATCTAATTAAGCAGCCATGATTGATCACGAGGTGCAGCTGGGGTAATTGTTCCTACATCTTATTAATGTGAGGTCACAAGTTACCCTGAGATAAGTTTCTTGAGCTCTATAAAGTACTTAAATGGCTGTATTTTAAAACAAACCAACCACACGGAAATCAGTTTTCTTTGAAATCTAGCAATTATTTGTTAAATAAGTTAAAGCGTAAAGTTGAAAATGCACCCTGATTAATTTTTTTTAAAGCTGAATGTCTGTCAAAACTCTTCATTAAAATCTGTCTGTGGGCAAAACTGTACACTGTTGGCTTCTATTTAAACAATTCTCTGGGTGGTTATTTGAAACTCAATCTCACAATGCTGACATCATCAGTGCCCAAGTAAACATAGAGGAGAATGGCTTTGAAAAGAATTTCTTTAGTATTTCAGGTGTTAGTGCTTAAATATATGAATCCTGGTGCGGATATAGTTTCCTAATGCACAGGTAATGATTTTAATCTAAGCCTTTTCACACTTTCAACCCAAATCTCTCAATAAATAGCTTAAATGTCTCAATATCCTATAGTGTGTATATAATATATAAGTTAATTTGGGTATTTAAATTATTAAACCAGAAGCTGCTGGCCTTAGATTTTGCACAAAGACAGAAATTAATCTAGACCTAGACTGGGCCTTAACTATTGGCTATTGTCTTTTTTAAAGTAGGCTATTTTTATTTTTTTATTTACTGATTGATTGATTTATGTTGATATTCTGTATTAATCCCACAAGGTAAGTTAGTGCCTCTGTATTTAACCCATCCAAAGTGAGCACACAGACACTTGGAACAACCTGCCATACATTGGGGTGCCCGGAGAGGTTAGGTTTACTCAAGGGCCCTTCAGCCATGAATATGGAGGAAGGAAAGATGCTGCTCGAACCAGCGAGTTTTTGGCCCCATTTAGCCTAGTAGCTATAGAAATCTTATGGATTAAATGCTAAACGTGCAGTTGCCTCGAGTCACGCTTTTTAAGACTGCCATGACCTGGATGATTGAGAATCTACACCAACGTATAGCTATAGAAATGTTGTCTTTGGTCTAAAGCAAATTATTTGCAACATCAAATCAGCGTCTTTACAAGGTACTATAATTTCTATGCGAACTCTATCATAAGCATGATATAAATGAAGTGTGTTTTCTCTTGTGTTTTATTATATTTTGTAGTTGGAAATGTCTTCCTCTGCTGGAAGAATTAGGTAATGATTTTACATTAAGGTTGTTTCCTGTGTGTGTGTGTTTGTGTGTGTGTGTGTTCCTCTTAAAATTTGCATTTGCAACTTGGCACTTTTTCAATTTCTCATGGGAGACTGAACAAAAGGAATGGTTACAGTAATTTTAATAACGTTTCAATAAAAGAATTTTAATACATTTTTTAAACCTTTTGTCTATTATCACAAACAGTTCATAATCAGTCAACCCAGTTACAGTATCATCTCAAATAAATGGAAGTGATGTATTTTAAAATAGTTTTAAGAGTGTGTTTATAGCCTTATAAACAAATGTTCTTGTGTCACTGTTGAAACGTGGAAAAAATCTGAGACCTTTTTGTGTGAGATGCTCTTTTGTGTGCTTTATAGATTCAGAATTGGAGTGTAAGTGTATTTTTACAATAGGTCTGATTCAGTGCTCCAGATGGTCTTACAACTTAGCATTATTTGTATATATGTGACCACAGCTAATAACCTCCCCTTAAGTGACCCAAAAATGATTCAAACTCAATATTATATTCAACAAGTACCTGCTAAAATGCATCGTAATTAATTTAAAGAATTATGTTTTAGTGTATCTGTCCATTCATCCATCCATTTGCTGAACCCCTTAATCCTACTATCTCAGTCAACTCTAGGCAATAGTGGACTACACCCTGAACAGCTTGCCTGCCTTTTGCAGGGCCAACACACACACACACGCACACACGCACACACACACACACACACACACACACACACACACACACACACACACACACACA
>JBCNYG010000003.1:25428231-25439334 GCA_039654305.1 Porochilus rendahli | reverse complement strand
CAGCATGATGAATAGGACTGAGCCTTATGGATATGGTTTCTGTCTACAACAGGTGTTTCAGTTTCTGTCTCTCTCTCTCTCTCTCTCTCTCTCTCTCTCTCTCTCTTTCTGTCTCTCTCTGTCTCTCGCTCTCTCTTTCTCCAGATGGATCCTGTTCAGAAGGCAGTGATCAACCACACCTTCGGAGTCCCACTGGTTAAGACAAAGCGGCCCGTCATCTCCTGTAATGTCTGCCAGATACGATTCAACTCAGAGGTGCATAATCTAAGCAGTTGCTTCAGCCGGTCACTTCTCTGGACATCTTGTTTAGCTGTCTGTTTTCATCACAAACATTGTAGTAGCTAACAAATACTCGAACACTCTGTTTGTAAATGTGATTCATCTTGATGACGGCTTGTATGCTTCAGCCCGCTGAAATCTCATTTAGATCTAGAAGGAGAACACAGCAGCTCCACCTCTGTCCAGATGTACCCCGTATCTGTGTATTTGTTGCGTCTTTGCTGGCGTTGAGGCTCAGCATAAAAAAAAATCCATGCTTGAAAGAGTTGAAAGAGATTAAACTTAAACTCTGTATCAGTATGTAGAGTCGATTAGGATCGTATGTCCTCCTGTCAGTAATTTTCTTCCAGCGTATGATGTTGATACATTTTTTTCTATTGCAAAAAAAAAACTTACAATAAATGGAACACAAGAATGACGTGGTTCCTTAAACACATCCCTTTTCTCAAAAAGAGGCATACATTTAATACCTAGTTAAAAAGGGAGAGATGAACTGTGATATAAGGGGGCAGTGGTGGCCTGGTGGTAGGGTGCTGGCCTGCTGTTTCGAGGTTGGGGGTTCAACCCCCATTATCACCAAGTTGTCACTGCTGCCCCCCCAGTGCGGCTAACTGGGTTATCAAAGCGAGCTGTTCAGGCTGTAATCTGCCCTCGCCCAGGGTTGGCTGAGATGGGCACCAGCCTCCCCGCGACCCTAATTAGGATACAGCGGCTCAGAAAATAAAGGAATGAACTGTAATATAAATTCGCTAGGTATGGATAGACAGATTAAGTTTCTAACCTATATTTAATTAAACAGCTGATTTAAATACTCAATTCTGACTTATTAGTGCAATATGGTAGCATAGTGGTCGGCACGCCCGCCTTTCAGCAAGAAGGTTCTGGGTTATTGTACCCGGGCATGTCCAAGGCGTTTCTCTGTAACGTTTGCATTTCTTTTCCTCAGGATACTCCGGTTTCCTTCCACAGTGCAAAGACAAGCACACTAGGCTTACTTGGTGTTCCAAATTGCCCTTATGTATGAGTGTAAGTGTGAATTGTTGTGTGTGTGTTGACCTGTGATGGACTGGAGAGCTGTTTAGGGTGTACCCTGCCTTCAACAACAAGTTACAAGAAGAAGTAGTAGTAGTTATATAACAACTTATAACGAGTAGAATATCATGTTTTGCCTGGTCGGTGTTATAGATTGCTCAGTGTGATGGACCTTGAGGTGATGTCGTTGTATTGTCCTAGCAGGAGCGTTATATGACTGGATTGTTGATGGCTTTATTATGCTTTGTGTTTTTGATTAGAAAAAAAAATTGCCTACCATCTGTGCATGCTAATGAATCCATCTAGTGAAAACAGACAGAGAGCAACACAGCTGATGTGTGTAGTGTAGCAGGTGGTGGGATTCAGAAGCTTGCTCAAGTGAGGTACAGCAGCGAAGCGTAGCGAGTTAGGCATGAAAATGCTCTCAAAATGAAAACTTTGGTTTTGTAAAACTCAGTAACAAATAAGGGTTATTTTCTTTCACTGGCCGTGGACCCTACTTGTCAATTGACTTCTGTAAGGAACCATCTTCTCTGGGCCTCGCCGGTTCTTCGTATCCGTCGATGTGTGAAAGCAGATCAAGCAGATTCAATCAGCTCCCGATTTAGTAAATTAATAAACTAAAGCAAAATAAGAACAAAACACATGCGATCTCTCATCTTTAATTCATTCATTTTTAAACGCTTATTCCTAATTAGGGTCGCGGAGAGGCTAGTGCCCATCTCAGCCGACTCTAGGCGAGGGCAGAATACACCGTGGACAGCTCGCCAGGCCATCGCAGGGCGATCTCGCATCATGGCCATGGGCTTTCACTCAAGTCTGAGTCCAAACCACCTTCTCTTAACAACCAGACAGAATGAGCCCCGGCTTGTCATCTCACTCCGTGGTTTATTGTTCGCATGTCTGTTCTGCTGTCTTCAGGCTACACCTACACATGTCTTGTGACATGAGGGAACCCCGTGGTTGACCTTTCTTGACCTTTACTTGACGTCAGAGGACATATGTTTTAACACGGTATGCAAGGAGTATAATATACTATATATAACTTAAGTAACTTAACCTTTAACTTTTTAGATCCTATGCTTTATGGCGACATTATGGGTTAACAGACTTAATCAGTAAGTACACAACGGACACGGCTGTCTTTCTCACAGAACTGGGGGAGACTAGATTTGTTGTTTCCTGTATTCTGTATTATGTTTGAGATACAGACACAGGAATACTTCCAGATTATGAATATCAGAATACAACTCTTATTAATTTTTACACTCTTTTTCTTCCCACTAAATTCTTAAAAAAAAAAATGAAATGAAGTTTCCTGTTTTCTCCCCCCACTCATGCAGCAAACAGCACTGCAGTGATAATCTCTGATAATGAAATCCAGATCCACAGAGTACAGTGCCTTCAGATGGTAACTGTGATAAGCATTGTATAGTGAATGAATTTAGCTCCAAAGCGACCATCTGGGAGTATCCTGCAATCCAGAGTTATTTTTATTGAGCAACTCTGTAATCATGGGTAGAAAAGGTTGTTTTTGGAGGAAGCCTGTGGTCCTAAACTCCCACTCAGCAGATACACTTCAAGCCACAAACATGGACAGATGAGAACAAGCCTGAGAGCTTTGTCTGCCTGCAGAAGTCTGTTAAGCTGTTGGAGTAAAGCAGTGACAGATGATTTACTGGGACGCACACTAAGCCTGGCGTGCTGGCATTAAGATAAAGACATAACGTAGCAACATATCTTTATATCAGAGTGACATTTATTTTAAGGCACTGTGCGGCTAAATATACGTCCCTTTTGACATGTAATGATTATTTGTCCTCTTTCTGGGCTTGTTGGTTCAGACACATTGATGTAGTTGTCTTAGGTGTGAATTCCATATTGACCCGTGTTATCTAAAGAGGCGCTGTGGTTATAGCCCAGTTTATGACCTTCTAGCTGAACCAGCTTGATACGTTTATATACTGCAAACATGTTTGGAAAGATTGACACATGACACAATGCTATTTGTAATGTATTTACTTCCATGTGTACTGTGAAAAATGCTCAGCAAATAGAGTGCTGTTTAATTGGCACACGCAGTAGAGAGAGAGGGAGACTTCTAGTCAATCAGCAAGAAAGGGACATTAGTTTGAGGTGTCAGCTTAATATTTTCATGATTTCATAGAAACTCAGTTGCATCAGTCAGTCATTCAGCATTGAAGATTTCCTTGCTTTAATATCTGCTGCCGTTTGCATTGCCACTTTTAGAAAGATCATATAACAGTCCCTGCGTGAGTGAATGCAGCAGCTTCTCTTGAAGACAGCATCAAGCTGATTCCTTTAAAATCCGCCCCAATGCCACCATCATTTCACGCTTCATTATGGATCTGTATATTTCTAATCCCGGCTCCGTGATAAGAAAGCAGCTGCAGCTTGGCTGCCGGCATTTGTCATGTGCAGCATTCGGGAAGCTGGGAGCTGGGAGCTTTGTGGAACAGCGCTGCTGTGGTGTTGTAGGCAGCAGTTTGCAGTGTCCCTGCATCCCTGCATGTGTCACATGAGGTGAACGTATAACCTTGTCGTCCTGCAGGAGTGATGTCATTGCTTTGTGCTACTGCTGCTGCTGCAAGATAGGGTTGAATGCGTGCTGTTCCCTCCTTCTGCAGTTGCCCTTGTCTGTGGCTTGCAGTCAGCCAGTGGGTCTGAGCTCTCTATAACTGCTGGAGCTTGAAATCACCTCTCTGAAATAAACAAAGCTTTAAATCAGAGCTATAAAATGAATGTTGCTGCTGCTCCCACTGTTGCCACAATTATTGCCATATTGTTTTCTTTTGCGGGTTTTCATTTAGTTGTTTTTTCATTCTTTGTTTGTTTTTTTTTTTTTTTCATTACGTGTCACTCTGCCAATACTTGGTTTTGTGAGAAACGGTAATCAGTGCTATTCACTGTAGGACATTGTGCTTTGAAAGAAATAAAATGGGTGTTGCTTTAGTTAGTGAATTTTTTTACAACTTTAACCTTGAGTCACCTTTATGTAACTTGATATAAGCTGCTTGCTGCTGTAATATTGTTTTTTGAACATTCTAGTACCATATCAGTCCTTCTTAATGCTAATTTTAGGCAGTGCCTGTTGTAATGCTATTTTAAAGCTATATTTAAGCTAAATATCTGCGAGTATAAGTTTATTTTTCCACACTGTCCTTTATCATCGGGAAAGCGCTACTAGTCCACCAATGGATGGACCAAAATATTAAGGTACAGTTTAAGGTAGTTTTTACCCCAAAGCCACCCCTGCAGTCAACTCTGTACTGGAATAACCCGGGAGAATACAAGTACATGCCAAGAAAACTGCTGGTTTTCTTTTTACATTCTGCATTTGGGCAAGGGCGGGACACTGGCGCCGTGATTAGCATGTCTGCCTCACAGCAAGAAGGCCTGGGTTCGATTCCTGGGCTCGGGTGTTTCTATGTGGCGTTTGCCTGTTGACCCTGTGCTTGGTGGGTTCCTCCGGGTACTCTGGTTTTCTTCCACAGCACGTTTCCACAACATGCACAGTAAGCTAACTGGCTGTTCCAAATTCCCCTAGGTTTATGTGTCGCCCTGCGGTAGCCTGGCAAGCTGTCCAATGTGTTCCCCGCCCTCACCCAGAGTCGGCTGAGATGGGTGCCAGCCTCCTCGCGACACTAATTAAGATTAAGCAGCTTAGAAAATGAATGAATGAATATTTTGGCAAGTAGACATTTCACCCTCTTTGATGCAATGTCTTTAGATGAAGGCGATATTCTCCAGGGAATCACACATAAAACATTTTAAGTGTCATTTGGGTGCCAATGACGAGAACCTCCTGAAGGTGAACCCTGTCTTAATTATACTGCACTGCTAGGGTCTGGTGTTTTGTGCTATTAGCACGTGGTGTCATCCGCAATAGATTTCAAATTACTTCCGATTGGTCCAGGACTGGCCACAATAGAATATTTAGCCTAAGAGCCGACAGTTTGATACAAAAAGAAGTCCCCAAAATGTCATTAAGGATCTGCAGGTAACCCTTGAACTGTTGTTGTGTAAGTGCCAATGCTGGTACTCTTCAAGCTTGGGTAAAGTGTATAATGATGGAATTTAACTATATTCAAAGACGACACATTTATTTGACTTAATCTGAATATGTAATATATTATTTACATTTTTATGGCATTGCAGTAACTACTAGCAGGTAGTCGCTAGTAAAAGTGATCCTCAGAATTAGGACTATGACTAGAACCAAAACCAGAACTAGTGGCTGGATTGTTCAGATGTACATCTAATTCAATAATAAAAGGATATGCTTCGGCTCCTTCAGAAGTGATGTTTTGAATCTCATTCTGCACTGTTGGTGAGACAGATCCTGATCCTGTGGACAGACATGCAGGCAGATGAACAAAGACGACGACCCAATTTCCTACAAAGTGAAATATTACACAAATTATACACAGCACCCTTTGGCCCAGTTTGTAATTAGTGTGTTGTGATTTTAGTACACTTCTTTTATTTCTATTTATCTATGCACAGGTCGGCGCAGTGGCATAGCGATTAGCGCGTCGGCCTCAAAGCAAGAAGATCCTAAATCTGTTTGTCTGGGGAATGCATATCCGCACTGTGCTTGCATGGGTTTTTCCTCCAGGTCTTCTCCCACGATCCAAAAACGTACACATTATGCTGTTCCAAACTCTCTAGGTGTGGACGTGTGTCTGTGTTGGCCCTGCAATGGTTCAGGCGAGCTGTTCAGGGTTTACTCTGCCTTCGCCCAGTGTTAGTACAAGGAGTAAGTAAATGAGTGAGTGGTCTGTTGTATGGGGTGCATGAGGGTGTCTAGTTTGCAGTTTACTCGAGCCTCCCCAAAAGCATTGCAATGTCTTGAAAAAAAAAAGATAAGCATTGACCTTATCTGACTTATGGCTATAAAGGAGCAGCCAAGAGAAGTAATGCTAACTGATTTACAGTCTGTATACAGACAGCTTTCACGAAAAGTTGTTAGTCTTATCGTGTATCGTGTATCAAGTAAATATAATTTTTTAAAGGAAGGGGGGGATCAAGAAAGGGAGTTGGCGTGACTTCTTTTCCCTAAGGTAGCCTGCCAGATCCCGTTGCTACGGTAACGCGTTAGCTAGTCCTCTCCTCAGATGACACCCAACCTGTTAGCATTCTAGCTAAATGTTAGCAAAACTAAAAAACCTGTGATACAAAAACGCCCATGAACACACAAACAGGTCTACGTGCGCTAAACGTAACCCTAAAACATGGAAAGAAAAGTCAGAAAGTATAAACACTTACTTGAGCTTTCTCAATGCTAAGCTATCAAGCTACCACACGGCCCTTTGCTTCGCCATTAGTTTTTCTCGCGAGATCAGGCAATCCTCTCGTAGGTTTGCACCTGTCTCGCGAGATTAGACGGCTCGCGTCGCAGGGGTGACGTCTAATCTCGCTAGATATAGAAACTCGCGTTGTTCTCGCGTGAGCTTTGTGAACCACCCTGGGAACAAATTATTAATAAGACAAATAACAAAGCGCTTGATTTGGTGTGTTAAAAATGCCTATATTAAGATAAAGCGTGTGGTGTGAGCAGATAAGAGAGGACGGTGTACTTATTTTGGCGTAAAACAATTTTTAGCATATTGTTTTGTTTACATTTGTTCAAAACTCCAGGTAATTATTAATCATGTTGGAATAATAATAATAATAATAATAATAAACAAATGTATGCGTTATCTCTGACAGAAGGACGTGAACACACAAGTCCGTGCACTGTTTTTTTTGAATTTGTGCTCTCGGGACACTGAGGTGCTCCCATGATGCTCTGCGGCAGATTGTAACGAATTTAGGCGCCATTTTCAAGTTCGGTTTTTTCACCTCAGCAGTGTCGGGGAAGCTAACACTGTCGGATTTTTACTTTTTTAAGATTTAACTACACGACTTTGATTTTTGTGGATTACTACAGAGAAACCTGACCACAGAAGAAAAAAATATTCAGCGAAAAAATTAAAGGTAGCCGTTGTTTTTTTTAATTTTATTTTATGCTAGCTTGGGTGATACATAAACGTCATCCACAGTCATTAAATCTGCTTAGCAACAACATACACACTGAGGTAATTTAGCTTTGCTTGTAAAGAGCAGGTTTTACATTAATTGTATGACTACAGATGCCCTGGAGAAAGACAAGTACCCCTGTTTAATATAAAAGGAACATTATGATTGAATTATATCCGTGGTGATTATTAATATTTTTAATAAAATCAGTTTGTTAGCTAGGTTAGTTAAGATGTTAGTCATAACCCCCCCTTTCTCATACTAAACGGCTAATCATAACTAGCTATCCATATCTGACCATTTCTATGTTGTTTTTTAGTATTTTTTCTGGTGGATGTTTTATGTAATTGTAAAATATTTTAGAACCATGATAACATTAATGCTGTTGTTGTTTTCGAGATAGTTTGTATTTCAGTCGGCGGTGGGTGGGTGGGGGTGGATTGAAACCTTAGCTAGGTGAGAGGGTGGGGAGATGGCCAAATTACAAAACACTTTACAACGTGGGGTGGCGTTTAAGGTTACATTGTTAAAAATATATGTTTTTATATATAAATATATTTTAACACACTCTAAAGTCGTTTTGTAGCTCTCACACACTTTTTTTCTTCGACAAGCAGTCAAGGGTGAACTCGAAGCACCCAGTTTGTCATCTATACGTCCAGCTAGTAGTGTGTAATTTGTTGATATTTGTTTGTAGTAGTAAATGTGTAATTTGTTGATGTATTATTTTGTTGTTACGATATAATGTGTCATGTAAGGCCGTAAGTATAGTCAGTGGATGTAAATGTCGTGTTTGGCAGCGTCCATTGGTGCGTCCTGCCTGGAGTTGACAGAGAAACGTCACCGTGTGTGTGTGTGTGTGTGTGTGTGTGTGTGTGTGTGTGTGTTTTCGTCGTTGTGGCAGCTCGCGATTTGTCTGAGTATTGAAGTGTGTGTGTGCAGTAGTAGTAGTTGGCCATCATGCAACACAAAACCATATTTTGCGGGGTGGGGTGGAGAATTCGCTACTTTTGAATTAGACTTGGCTCGTGCCTGCTTTGATTACTTTTGTCAGACCAAATTATTATAAGGAAGTTGTAGCGCGCGCGTGTTTTTATTATTATAACCATCATAATTTTTTTTACTATGTTCATGATTGTTTTATGGTTGTTCCATGTCTTTTTCCAAACCTGTTCGTAAAGAGCTTAAACTTTTTTTTCATGATAGTAGGATCTGACAACAAAGAAAGAACCAAGTTGCTTGTTATGGAGTGCACAAGAATTATCGAGTCGATGCATCGTATAATAGGTCCCGTATCTAAGGATGCTTTTGTTGTCGGGGTGCACCTTTTTTCCTCCCTTTTTATTTTGTACTCCGATAAAGGATGGATAAACATCGTGGCGACACCGAGGATTTGAATCGGGTGTCGGATCGATTCCTTTTGGGCAGTCATAGATAGACTCCCCCCCCCCCCCCCTCTTTCGGATTTCTAGTATGCCCTCGAAAACGACAAAAAGCTCGGTTGCGAAGCCCCGGGGAAAAGGGTCGCAGCATGACTCGGATGATGAGATGAAGGAAATAAAGCCTCATGGAGAAGAAGTGCGCGCAGATGAGCAGGACGCACCGCAAACTCATGGTAAGAAACAAACGTGTTTTTTTTTTTTTTAATAATTTATTCATTATGCAGATCGTCTTGTTTTTCCCCCACGCACAATGTGAACTTCGTGAAATGATGGTCGGGTGTCAGTAGTTAAGTCTCTGAGTTGGATTCGAGTGAGATGGCATTATTATTATCACTTATTATTTCAGTATGTGGTCCATTTTAAACGAGAAAATATGCGGCTAATTAGTTGAACAAGTCAAAGATTACTTGTGACTCAAACGGTTTGACTTTTTGTTGCATAATAATGAGCAACCAGTCTCAAACAATGCACTAATCTTATTATTGGTATGACTTATTTCCTTAACAACACGGACCCTGCTTCTGAAAACTTTAGTGAAGCCCGGTGTTAATGCACATGTTTATTAAAAAAATAATAAGCCGCAAATAAGCCTTATGTTAAAACCGAACCGAACTGTTAAATGTTGGTAAACTTGCTCAGTCTTGTTGTTGTTGTTGTTTTTTTCCCCTCCACTTTGCCCGTTTTGTTTGTTTTTGTTTTGGCTGTGCTCCCCTCCCCCATCTCGCGCTTCTACATACGAATTTGAATGGTGCGGAATAAAAGTTATCCCCCCTCCTCTTCTCTCCGGTGCAGATGCCGCTGGTGAGGCGGTGGATAACCGGAGCCTGGAGGAGATTCTCGGTAGCATCCCTCCACCCCCACCCCCCGCGATGACCAATGAACCGGGCGCTCCCCGCCTCATGATCACTCACATCGTCAATCGGAACTTCAAATCATACGCAGGGGAGCAGATCCTGGGGCCTTTCCACAAGGTACCACTACTAGTCTATTACACCACTAACACTTGGGGAAGCAATTGTTTACAGATAACTGGTTGTTGTTCCTTGGTTGGTATTAACATGCAATAAATCTGTGTCATGAAGATAGATAATACGGACACTCATTCTGTCCGGTCTCATGATAAGTCTCCTGAGGAGTGTGTTTTCACTTCATGTATCTCACCCTCCATTTTGGTTTGTCTTTTTTATTTTATTTTTTTACTATCTGCTCTATAGCCACCACAACTTTATCACATGTATTCAAAGCGTTTTGTTTGTTCAACCAGCTATTAATCTATCTGTTTTTTTTCAACATCTTTTTTTAATGAAATATCGGCATGTTCTGATAATGCATTAAGTAAAAATTTACCCCCCTACTCTTCTTTCTGCAGTAGTTATATTAGTGAAAGGTGAATTCTATTTTTATACCTATAATTCTCCAAGTGGCTCAGTGACACACACACCAGGTCTCCCTGAAACATAGCTGAGGCATCTCCTGTTTTAATTTTTTTGTGGAAATTACCATTTATTACAACTATTTGAGTCCTTCTAGTTATTAAACTGGATTGAAAAAGTTTAATCCACCTTTAGGAAACAGGGAACCACATAAATAATGTCAGTGGACAGATCAAGCACTAGACAAGGATAAAGAGCTGTAAGCTAGATCCAATAAAGAGATAAGAGTTGTGTAATATAAGTATTGTAACCATTAAAATAAACCAGTATTAAAGCATTTTATAGATGAAGGGCTCTCTGGTTCAAAAGACATTATGCAACCATATAGACAATAATGATGTGGTGTTTAAAATTTTTTATTTATTAAATTAATACCAAAAATTTGGTCCTAAACATAAAGACACTTTAATGATCCTGCCAGGTGAGCAGTTTCAATGGTGTAGGCAGATATACGATAATACCCACACACAGTGTCCTGCATTCCTTGTCCTCTTCTCAGAAAGTACAGAACATGTTTTTATCCCCTTTCCTTTCCTCGCTTTCAGCGCTTTTCCTGCATCATCGGTCCAAACGGCAGCGGGAAATCCAACGTGATCGACTCTATGCTCTTCGTTTTCGGATACAGAGCACAAAAAATCAGGTCCAAAAAGCTGTCCGTGCTCATTCACAGTTCTGATGGGCACAAGGACATCCAGAGCTGTACTGTAGAGGTGCATTTTCAGAAGATTGTCGACAAGGTAAAAATACATACATAAAGAAATAAATTCAGTGCTGTAATAAAATGTTGAACCACTTTATGATCAAGTGGAGTGGATTGTTTAACCTCCCTCACCTGTGGAGTTTAGTGTGTGTGTGTGTATATATATATATGTATC
>JBCNYG010000003.1:25349604-25360479 GCA_039654305.1 Porochilus rendahli | reverse complement strand
TAAGAAACGTTTCTTCTGTGAAGAGATAACAGCGCTTAACTTCCAAAAAAAGGCTTCTACTTTTTTTTTTTTTCCAATAATGAAACTATCATGGGGTTTAATATAAAACCTTCAAGGGTTCCTCCAGATTGGCAAGCCGAAGAACATTAAAGGATGTTTCGAGACCCAAATCAGTATAGAGGTGATATTGTATTGGGGTGGAACAGTGGTGTAGTGGTTAGCATGTCCGCCTTACAGGAAGAAGGTCATGGGTTTGAGTCCCAGACTCACCGAGGGCGTATCTGTGTGGTGTTTGCATGTTCTTTCCCTGCTTGTGTGTGTTTCCACTGGGTACTCTGGTTTTCTCCAACAGTCCAAAGACATGCCCATTAGGCTAGGTAGCTGTTCCAAAGTTCCCCTAGGTATAAGTGTGAATGGTTCTGTATGCATATTGGCCTCGTGATGCACTGGCGTGCTGTTCAGGGTGTACCTTTGCTCAAATGTGGCTGAGATAGGCTTCAGGCTTGGCAAATGAATCTATTAATATATTCGTACTGGAATTTGATATTTGATAATGATATTTTGACCAGCAATTTACTATCTTAATTTGAGAGATCTGAAAATGGAAGTCAATTTTGTTACAATCTAAATCAGTTTGGTGATTTCTTTAATTCTGTAAAGGCTTATTTTCATAATACTCCCTTCGGCAATATACATTTGCAATTTGACAATTACACTGTATAAGATATGTGGGTGTTGTCTATTCCAGTGTTTAAATGGTCACTTCGTCATGTTTTTATAACGCTGTGATTACAGAAATTGCACCCTGATATCTAAAGTCGCGAAATGACGTCAGTGGGTGACCAAAGCGTGTTTTTATTTATTTATTTATTTATTTATTTTAACGCCTTCGCACCCGGTGATGTCAGGATCTTCATTTGCGTGATCCAGAGGATATATAACCTCAAATCAGATGAACACAGACACGGCTGATTGGTCTTGGCTGTAGCGCCTATTATTTATGCGGATATCTGCTCTGACAGGATATCGAAGCTCAGCTGTAACCTTCTCCTCCTCTCCAGACGCATCCAAGTGACTCTGCCGTGCGCCTCACCTGCACCTTAGCCGTTTTACCAGCTCAGGTAAGTGCATGACTTCTCTACACAGTATCTGTGACAAAACAATGTATGGTTACCGTGTGGTTTTTTTTATCGTGTGGTTTTTAGCTCGACTTGATATTTCACTTGTTTTAACAGCCTAGACTTCCAGTCGACATAGAACGCACCAGAAGTGAAACTCAGCAAAAAGCAATATTGTTTTTCATCAGAAATAGAAGTTGGAGGCTTTATTATAATAATATTATTTACATCCAAATGAATGAAAACTAAATGAAAATACCACTATGTTGAGAAACCTTTCCATTACGCACGAACTCAACAGCTCTTCCTTATTAAAATACGTGTAGTATGCTACTTTCTTGATTTATTTTATTGCATTTCTATAATTTTCCCCCAAAATACTGCCTATATGTGATCACGAGGAAAAAGCGCTTCGGGTTCTTGTGATTTTTACGCATTAGCTTGCATGGGTGTATATATGTATGTATGTATGTATGTATGTATGTATGTGTGTGTGTGTATATATATTTATTTATTTCATGTGTAATAGTTAAACTGAGAAATGCACAGTCTGTCAAGTCACTTCAAAGCTAACTTTTATTTAAAAAACATGTAACAATAAGTGCCAAATAGTTATTTGTAATGCGCAAAATATGACTGTGAGTGAAATTAAAGAAAATAATAGAAATAGTATTTCCATCTAGTCTATGATCCAGTGTATGTGAAAGCCCTTTTAGTAAGTATACAACACAACACATTATTCTTTTGTTAAATAAAATTTAAAAAGACTAGGTTGCCAGATTGGTGTTATTCCATCCTTCCCATATTCTTAAGGCTAAGGTGCGTTAACAAGATGTTTTTGTTTGTTTGTTTGTTTGTTTTTTGTTTGTTTGTTTGTTTGTTTGTTTGTTTTTGTTTGTTTGTTTTTTGGATTTTGGAGGGTGGGAGGGTTGCTGCTTAAAACGGTTCTAGCTTGGAATCCTTTCAGATGAGGATAACCTTATCGTTGGGTTGCGATTTTAAAACATTTAAGGGTCCCTACAGGAAGAACCTTACAACTTGGAAGTCAAGATTTTCCCCCCTAAAAGTATAATTGCTTCACAGGTAACTATTTGGTAATCACTTTAAATTACATCTATATATAAACGGTGTTAAATGAACACTGATCCATAAGCGTGAGAATAAAAGGTAACTAAGTGTCCAGAGGTTTGTGCATCCATTTGGCACTTCTTGTAGCTTTATTTTTTTAATCAAACGTGAAAGGAAGTTTCCTGGCACCATTTGCTTATATAAGATACAGTGCTCAGTAATTGGTATTTATTTACTGCAGTAATTTACACTTCGGTGAACACTGAGAGAGACAGAGAGAGAGAGAGAGAGAGAGAGTTGCTGGATTAAAAGGATGGATGATATTTACGCATTACGCGCCGCAGACATGGAAGGTTATCTGTTATATATTGTATCACAAAGTGTAGGAGAGGCTTTGATGGATTTAATTTAGTTCAGTTATGGTGTGTATATTAAGCACAGAACACTGTGTGGTGTTTTTTCCCTCTCCAGACTGGATGAAAATGTACCGAGGCTTGCTGTTGGTGGTGCTCATCCTGCTGGTTGAGACTCGGCTCAGTGAGTCGAGCTGCGCGGAGCAAGAGACGCAGAGCTCAACCTCGAGTGTAAGACGCGTGTCTGTAATTTAAATCATGATGTGATTTTTGATTGTGTGTTTTGTAGCATCATCTTTGCGCTCGCTTTTTACGCACAGGAGAGTTCAAATTTTCGACTCGCGGCTCGTAACTTGATCAAGCGGTACCACGACATTGACTACGACAGTTTTGTCGGACTGATGGGCCGCAGGAGCGCCGGTGAGAAACTATTCACATATTCCTCATCATGTACCCTCGTGATGTGGGCCGATAGGTTGTTGGGAGAATAAGGTTACCAAGCACAACAGTCACTCTCACTCACTCACTTAATCCTACTAGGTTCAGGGGAGGCTGGGGCCTATCTCAGTCAACACTGGGTGAAGGCGGGGTACACCCTGAACAGCTCGCCAATCCATCACAGGGTCAACACACACACACACACACACACACACACAGAGAGAGAGAGAGAGACACGACCATTCACACTCACCCAGAGGCAAAGGGAGAATAAGCAAACTCCACACAGATACAAATGAGTCCAGGACTCGAACCCAGGACCATCTTGCCGTGAGACGGACATGCCTCCGTCATGCCCCACAACAGCAACATCAACATTACATTGAGAAAAAAACAAAAACAAACTTCGAACAAAAAGATACAAAAAGATTCCCTACCCAAAAGCAACCCTAATCTTATTTCCCATCCAAGACCATTTCCAGTCCTTTTCCTAATGTGATTAAGAAAAGTTCAATTAACGGGAAACTCTAACAGTGCTATTTGTTTTCCAGATGCTGCTGCGGATGACCAGTCTCAGCGTAAAAGTAAGACCATCCTCTTTTCTGATTCCCACTCAATATAAATATCCCTTCAGCAGAAATGACCTCATTTCATGCTTTATGGTTTGATTCCAGGAGAAATGCATGACATCTTTGTGGGACTTATGGGCCGCCGAAACAGCGACGATGGTGAGGATTGACTAAAGTGCAAACGATTAAAGAATAGAGGTGCAATTACCTGTGTCTATTTTAGGAACTTGCAAACATTCTATACATCCTCGTCAAGTGTTTTACCAAATCTCCTGTGTTGAATTAACACCTGTGTAAATCCAACCTAGTTTCTGTGTTTTTAATCCAACCGTGGGGATTTGAAAGTGTGAATTCCCGTCAGCTTAGATGTGCTGTATTTTCACTGATAGACACTGAACGTCCTTGGAGGAAAGACTACCCAGAGACACGTGGCCTGTTCTTTAACAAGTGCAGATTGAGGTTAGTGTCATATATGGCCTTGAAGACTGTGGCACACACTCGCATTCTTGCAGACTAATGCCAATGTTTTTCATTGCAGGTTTCGCCGTGGGTTATAGGCAACAATCCTCTGGATCCACAGGGTCATATTTACAGGATTAACTCCTTTTCATGACACACTGCAAAACTAAAAAAAAAAGTCAAATCATTACACGATTATTCCAAATTACATTTGTCAGATATTGATGATTTATGTTGAACTGCAACTAGAACTTACATAGATTTGTATATACCAGTAGCAGTATATAAATCTCTAGACACTTTCTAATGTAAAAAAAAAATGATTTTTGTAAATAAATGTATTATTTAATTGATTTTGTCATTGATATACAGAGACACAGTGAAGACTGTAGGCCTACATGTTGATAAAACAAGTATATATACATTTAGAAGGTTCAGCCACACAAAGCAATGCAGCGTATAAACCCGAGTAATTCTGTAAGCTCCACATCAAATGCTACAGGTTTATATGCTAAGATTTGGTATGATTCATATATTATCAAACTTTTAAAAATGGGCAGAAAATTTAGTAGACCTTATACATAAAGTATAAGAAATGTTTAGGCTCAAAGACTCTTGGGAAATGTTTATAGTTTGGGTGTGTATGCATGCGTGTTATCTGGCTGTGAGTGTAAACAGCAGCAAGCGTTATATAACTTATGGCAGACAAGTCATAAAAATGACACACAGTATAGAGTTAAATGACACGGATGTGTAGAATTACTCACTTAAAGATGATGTTATGTTAAAGAATAAATACAGACTGACATTTCATTTCCCTTCTGCCAAGTCCAGACTTCATCAGCTTTATTAGGGTTCATAAAAAATAGATTTTCAGTGAATGGGTTTAAAGAGCAAAAAAAAAAAAACAAAAAAAAAAAAACAGAGAAAACACTGGAATTTTAATTACTATTATTATTTCTTGATCAGAAAACACTGGAATTTTAATTACTATTATTATTTCTTGATCAGCTCTTGAAAGTGGAATGAAGTAAAATAAAGCAAAAGCACACATTGAACAAACATATTAATAAATGTACTAATAGATTAGAAATAGACCGATTAATATTCCTTGTAATAATTTACAAAGAGATACCTACAGGCTGTATTAGTGGTAACCAGTAACCTTGCAAGGAGACATCATTGAACTTCACAGACAGCAACAGAAATAAGGACAAATCATCACACCGTCATCCTTCAAAGAAAATACTCCTCAAATTCAGCACTAGGAAGTTTGATAAGGAAATAAATCCTGTAAAATGATCTCAACTTGAAACATAATAACTTAAGAGAAGATATTTTAAATAGTCAGTGTTCGTTGCTCAACTAAAATACAAAAATATTTCAGTCGTTGCTGTGAATCATAATTACAGTGTATGGTGAGGCTGCATGTTCAGATCCGTCATCAAATCATTTACATTGGTTTATTTCTAGCAAATACCGCAAAGCGAAATATACAAGTGGAACACCAGCAGTGAATAAAATACAGACTGCAAATTAATACCTGAATGATTATCTCCTGCCAAAGATACATTTAACATTCTATTGAGGTGAAGGAAAATGTATTACTTTCCAGAGCATCACTGTGAACACAGTTAATTTATCTGGAGAAACTGAAATCAAGTAACAAACGGTGAAACTGGACCCAGTGCCAGTGGACAAGAGCAGGGGTCACACCCTGAAAAGGTCGTCAGTCTTGCAAGGACTAATATAGATACAAACCACCATTCACACCTAGGGGCAGTTTAGCTATTCGAAATAATGCGCATGTCTTTTGGACTGTGGGAGAAAACCAGTGAAGTGGCTCTTACTCAAGAAACAACTCCATATTCTAACCAGTGCACTCACAAGAGCCGTGATTTGCCTTGTACCTGGAACGACAGACCTGAGAATTCAATAGTATGGTTTCCCCTCCTGAAGCCTGATATCACCATGTTCAATTTACATTACACATCCATGCACGCATTTTATTTCTATATATTAAAAAAAATAAAATAAACATTTTTTTAGCTGCCTGATGATAATGTCTGGCTCTCCTGTATGGTTGCATTGCTGCTGTCTGCTGGTTTATTTTCTTGGACGTTGATTCGCACCACATCCCCCTCTGTATTCCTCTCCCCCTCTGGCCTGGCCTGGACCTGCTCTATCGGGTTAGATGCCTTTGGTTGTTCTGCTACATGCTGTGTTCCTTTCGCAGTGACCTTCACCGGTCTCTCAGTCTTAGCTGCTGCGTTTAGGACCGATGGACCTGGAGGCTGGTAGCGGAACTGGTAGCCGTAAGGTCGCAGGTGATGTGTGTAGTACTCTAAAATGTACATCAGTTCAGCATCCACGTAATGGAAGGACACAGCGAGATCCGAGCAGCAAAGTGGACCCTGTGTACAAACATCACACAGGAGGATGATCACAGATAGAATATTAGCAATTCCAATAACAGTCTACGCCACAGCAATGTCAGCAAATCTGATTGGCTAGGAGCCGTTAATTGATTTTCTAGTGCAGCTGCTCCGACAACAGTGATATTAACAGTGTTTATTAATGTAAAGTCCAGAGAATAATTTAGAAGCTGAAACTTTTTGTACGGAGATTATTAAACATTTTGGAAGCATGCAATGCTAGCGCCATCTCAGTATCAAGCACATTCTCTATTATGGGAGAATCCTAGACCCAAGACAAAGTTTTACATAAAGATGTATTAAATTATTTCAACTACAATTTGTTCTGTCATTCTTTAGGCTTGATAATACACTGCTCCCCCTCTAAAAAAAATCCTTGCTCACAGCATGTAATCTCCGTGGCATTGTTGCTCCAGTTGGTCCGGTCGAGGCTCAGCAACATTAAAATGGCAACAAAATGAAGTCGGCTGATTAGCTGAATGTACTGAATGAGCAGGTTTTCACACCAATTGACTTTTTCTTCCTTGATGTTACGGATATAAAACAGGGACTTAACCTTACTGAAAGTTTTCGTGATGTGCTGGAGAAGATTTCATGGAATGGTTCAATTTTTCCCTCCTTACTTCAACCCGACATTGGATGGAAATAAATCTACGTGCTGTAAGCAAGTCTAAAAAAAGTACAACAACATATTCGAGTGTGTGACCTTCTTTGTTGGCCGAGCAGTGTATAACGGTACATACTACACAGGAACTTAGAGATCTGATTAGCTTGCTATCTGATGATTGAAAAGCACATTCATGGTTTGTCACTGTCAGCTGGAGCTGGCAGCATCATTGGTGTCATGCTTGAAAAATGGACACATTAACCATAAAAAGCTTGTTTTAGTTTACTTTACTTGTGTTTCCAGGTAGTATATGCTGAAACTTTCTGTGAGTTTCCAAACGCATGGTCAGAGACTTACCAGAACGATCGGATAGTAGCAGTAATTCCAGTACCAGAAGGTTTTAGGGAGGACCTGAGTGAGATGGTGCTCAGGGACAAATGGATGGAAGGTCTCGCGCTGTATACTGTCTCTAGAATCTCCTGCCAACACGCCCATCTTCTCCAAACACTGACCCATGGCAAGGTCCTCCACTGAGGAAGTATGAGTACACACTTTGGTGCTGAAGCCCTGCACAAATCGTCTCAGCGCCTCCTTGCTGAGCACGTATCCAGCTCCGCCACTCATGTAGCCCTGCTTGACGTAGGTTTTGAAGCGCTTGCCGAAGTAGATCGGCTCCTCCGAGGAGTAGTTGGACAGGATCCAGCGCAGGTTTTCCACCACCACGAAAGTGTCATCGTCAGCCTTAAGGAACCAGTCGGCTTCCTCGCCATGGTTCTTCAAAGCATAATGGAAGGCACGGATGGTCTTCCAGTAGAGCTGATCGCGTCCTTCTGCTGTCCCAAGACCCACTGTTGGGAAGTCAGGGTTCTCCTCCGAGCTCATGAACAACACTTTGTTGCAGTGACGACTCCATGTTGCTTTCACATGTCGTGCTTTTGTCTGCAGGTTGTTTGGGCCTGTCATAACCCAACATAGGATACGAACCTTTTTGTAAAGTTCATCTGAAACATGGCTGTCCTCTTCTATAGAGACACAAAGAGAAGTACTTCACTCTCTAGGGCAATTTAAAAAAAGTATGCTGCATTTTTGAAGTTAAAGAATTTAACATCTTGCTCTAATGACACCCCAAGAAAAATGCATAAAACTACTAGAAATTATTAGAAATCATCTTACCCTAGAGATTCACCAATGACCCCTTTTCACTGCATGGTACCAGTTACACTCAACAGGAATCCACTTGCTTTCGCTATCTGCAGTTCATTTTACACAAACCCCACAGTATATCTCTCAGTGAGCATAGCAAAGCCACATGAAACTGCCGTGATATCACCGTCAGTGTAAACGCCTTTACTCATAATACTACTACTCCCCAACGCAAACCTTGTTGGCTCATCGTAGTGTTATAAAAAGCTGTAATGAACAGTGTTTTCAGTCCACCTTTAGTATCAACTCAGCACACAGTGAAAAAAAAAATTAATAAAAAAACAGAGCTACCACCAAACGGTTATATGCCTCCACATGACAGGCCACAATGACCATGACCTTTGACGTTTGATCCAAGTTTAATCAATTAAACCTTGCGTTGAGGTGGATGTTTGTGTAAAGTTTGAAGAAAAATGACTCAATATCGTGTTTAAAACAATGGTACACATGAAAGCACACTGACCTTGACCTCCAAAACCTAATCAGTTCATTAATGAGTCCGAGTGGAACGTTAGAAGAAGAAAAAAAATCCAGCAGAGCGTCCTCGAGATGCGACGTCCAAACATTGGCACACGTGAGGCTGCAGTGACAGTGACCTTGATTTTTGACCTCGAAAATGTGATCAGTTAATCCTTGGGAATTTGTAAAAAGTTTGAAGAAAATCTCTTAGTGTTCTTGAGCTTGTGTTCACAAGAGTCCTAAGTGGAAGGACGTACAACCTAAAAAAATAATGCCTCTGATGCTGGCTCGCTGACATGGACGCATAAAACTACCAATAAAAAGTACCAACAACTATCCACAACTTTGGCCAGACTGAACAGCAATTTGAATAAGTCGAATAAAGTTGAGCTGGTACCATGTAGTGGAAAAGGGACATGTCTAACTTTCTCATGCAACATTCTGTGTTAAAATCAAATGTATAGCTCAACATAGGAAAGCACTTACGCACCTATATGATGAGGGTGTTTCAGGCTGCTGAGATCAGGATACTGCATGTTCCGGCTGACACTGCTGCTGGTGTGCTCATCCCGCTGTACACTGAGCCACAGGCTGAAGCTTTGCTCGAACCACACTTCCTGGAAGAAATAAATAGTGCAGAAGCCTACCAGAACGCCCACAGCAAAAGCAGACCTGGAGCTCACCCCTTTCATGGCAACCTCTTCCCAGTCAGCTATAATCACTCAAAGGCTGTAAAGTAAACAGAACAGAAAATGGTTTGAGGAACTGATACTAATATTTAATTAGTTAACAGCATCTGGCATTATTCAGACAACACTGTGACCTGCTCCATCATACTACGGATTAATTCGTAAGGTCCTGTTTCGAGTAAGAGCCAAGGTAAGTTGAAAATGGCATACCTGCAGGAAAATGCGATATCACCAAAAATACATCCTTTAAAACAACATCTTCCACATGACTAAGTTCAAATATCCATAAACACAATCTATCCGTGCTAAAAAACTGGTTTAGGTAAGAGTTCCATGTCCAAGTTTTTGTAAAACAATAGAAATATCAACTTATTTTACTGATTTTCAACCCACTTTTGCGGTTGCTCAGGGTATTCCCTTATCGTCCAGATTCACTACCAGAATCCTCTCCATTCACTGACAGAATCCACAAAGGATTCCCCAAATCATATATTTTACATGACATTACAATGAAAATGTTTCTCTGATTATTTATATTATAATACTTTACCTGGTCTCTTTTTGTAAGACTTTAGAAATAAGTAGAAGGATAATTTATTAAAATAATTTTTTTTGGAACAAAAGTGAAAAAAAAACATTGTTATTCTTTTTCAGTGTTTACTCTGTGTTTCTTGGCCTGTCTCCTGTATTCATTAAATGGAAGGTCTGATTTCAATTTAGATCCCTTCCCTTTATAACTCACCCATTGTGTAAGTGCCATATATGCAGACCCAACACCATATCTTAAATACTAGAGTCAATTAACAAGTTTAAACCTAATTTTCATTCCCAGCAGCCAAAAATGAGTAACATTTAATTATTTTCATTTAAGGCATTAAATGGTTAAGGCACTAATCCAGAGCCTTACCCACTGAGCCACTGAGTATCTTTTTTGGAAGCATTTTGGCTTTAGACCAGTGTTATTCATGGACAAAGAGCATTTCAGGTTGTGTCTGTGAATTATTAATCTCCAAACAGATTAATGAAAGTTACAATTTCTTATTTAATTCACCACCTGCAATATTTTTGTTTGAGTGCAATGTTGACAGACATAAACAAAAACTTAATTGCAAATCTGGTCTGAAAATTACTCCATTGTACCATCTGAACGTGTTGTAGTCACATGATAAGATCTAACCAAGATAAAGAAACCAGTCATTTAGATTGAATTAAGTATCGATCTTAAAATACTGATCTTGATGGATTGATTAAGATGAGTACTTTTTCCTGTATGTGTCTGGGTGCCGACATGAGTGCAGATACTTATTTGTTCCATTTGTTTGACTGGTTTCTTTTAAGGCTTTTAACTTGGAGTGTGTGGTGTGCTGTGTGTGCTGTGCTGTGTGCGTGCGTGTGTACCTGTGTGGTGTGTGTGTGCGTCCGTGTGTGCGTCCGTGTGTGCGTCCGTGTGTGCGTCCGTGTGTGCGTCCGTGTGTGT